>VMDO01031960.1:0-19489 GCA_007922755.1 Pedetes capensis
TTGGATCTGAAGTTGCCAGAGGCCACTATTAAGGACATACCTGGCTGAGAAGGAAGCCAGTGTAGTAAAATATAACCAAACGGCAGTCACAAAAACAGATTCCTGAGGACTTTTGGAGCTAAAAATACCTGAAACCAGTATACCTACCATTAAATATTCCAATATTTGAGCCATAAATTCTCTTTTTCTTCTTAGCCTGGTTTTGGTTTTCTGTAACTGGCAACTGAAAGAACCCTAATACCTCTGAAGTTTGCTGGACAATCCAGCCTTCTGGCTCACTGCACCTAGCACTGGCTGCCACCCTAAACCAAAGTTCTAGCTTTGCCACCACCATTGACAACTGAGTTTATTAAGAAGTACAGAATAAATCCTCCTGCTTTCTTAAATCTGCACATCAGTAATAACTGTGGTGATTTGTCCTGTGCTTATGAACTACTTCCACACTTTGAAGCATATGGTAAAATCCAAATAAGTTAAATCCATCACTTCTCTACAATTTTGAATGGCACTGTTTTTATCCACCTCCTCTCACAATTTCCACGCCACTGTTACTACTAATACCAATACTAATAACAGCAAGAATAAGAGCTGAAATTTACTGAGCATCTACTGAATACACCAGGCACTATATCATTGCTGACTTGTGTTTAATGGGATGCAATCATCATGTTTCAAGTAATACAAGAACAGAATGGAATGTACAGAGTAGAGTATAATGAAATGGAATAAAAAAAGAAACTATCAAGATGTATTCAATAGAACAATAATATTAGTCTGCAAATATTTGTTTCCATTTAGATTGCATGTCAATGTATACCTGTAGGCACTGATTTTGCAGTATAAACCATATTTTTAATGTGAGTTATGGTGTAAGAAGTAACTGATCTAGAGTAAACATTGTTGTTGTTAGGTGCTGCTGAGTGGGGTCTAACTCACAGCAAGCCTATGTCCAACAGAATGAAACACTCCAATTCTGTGCCAGGAGCATAACTTTTTTATGTTTAAGTTCAATGTTGCAGCCACTTGTCAATCCATCTAGTTGAATGTATTCCTTGTTTTCATTGACCTGCCACTCTCCCAAACATAATGGCCTCCTCCAGAGATTGACCTCTTCTAAAAACATGTCCAAAATAAGCCAGGTGTGGTGGCGCATTTCTGTAATCCCAGCGGCTTGGGAGGCAGAGGCAGGAGGATCGCAAGTTTGAGACCAGAGGCGGTTTGCGTAACTTAGTGAGACCCTGTCTCAAAAAGTAAAAACATGGGCTGGGGCTGCGGCTCAGTGGTCCAGCACTTGCAAAGCATGCAAGCACGAGGCCCTGCGTTCAACCCCCAGTACTAAAAAAAAAAAAAAAAAAAAAAAAGTCTAAAATATGTCAGATGCAGTCTAGCCATCCTAGCTTCCAAGGAGCATTCTGGTTGCACTTCTTCTAGGATAGATCTGTTGATTCTTTCTTGCAGCCCATGCTATATTCAATATTCGTCACCAGCACCATGATTCAAAAGCATCAATTCTTTTCCTGTCTCCCTTATTCAACATGCAACTTTCACAACTGTATGATACAACTGAAAACAGCTTGGCATGAGTCAGGCACACCTTCGTCATCAATGTGACATTTTTACTTAGCAGCACATCAGAGAGGTCTTTTGCAACAGCTTTTCCCAGAGCAATGCGTCTTTTGATTTCTTCACTGCTGTTTCCATGGGCGTTGATTGTAGAACCAAGTAAAGCAAAATCTTGAACAACCTTAATCCTTTCTCCATTTATCATGAAGCTGCATACTGACCTCGTTGTAAGGATTTTTGTTTTGCTGATGTTGAGGTGCAATCCATACCGCAGGCTGTGTTTTTTGATCTTCTTCAGTAAATGTATCAAATCCTCTTAACTTTCAACAAGCAGAGTTGTGAGATCTGCATAACGCAGGTCGTTGATTAGTCTTCCTCCAATCAAGATGCTGCATTCTTCATAAAGTCTAGCTTCTCAGGTTATTTGCTCAGCATAGAGATTGAAGAGGTATGGTGAAAGGATAAAGCCCTGATGTACACCTTTCTTGACTTTAATCTGGGGAGTGTTTCCTTGTTCTGTTCAAATGACTGCCTCCTGGTCCATGTGCAGATTCTTCATGAGTACAATGACACGCTCAGGTATTCCCATTCTTCACAATGTTATCCAAAATTTATTGTGGTCCATACAGTCAAATGCCTTTACATAGACAATAAAACATAGATAGACATCTTTCCGGTATTCTCTTCTTTCAACTAATATCCACCTGAGCTCAGCAGTGATGTCCATGCCCTCTTCTGAATCTGGCTTGATTTTCTGGCAGTTCCCTTTGCTGCAGTCACCTTTGAATGATCTGTAGCAAAATTTTACTTGTCTGTGACATTAATGATATCGTTTGGTAATTTCCACATTCTACTGGGTCCCCTTTCTTGGGAATAGGCACAAATATGGATTTCTTCCAGTCAGTTGACCAGGTCGCTGTTTTCCAAATCTCTTGGCATAAACAAGTGAGCACCTCCAGTGCTGAATCTGTTTGTTGAAACATCTCTATTGGTATTTCATCAATTCCTGGAGCCTTGTGTTTCACCAGTTCCTTCAATACAGCTTCCACTTCATCCTTCAGTACCACTGGTTCTTAATCATATGCAACTTCTTGAAATTGTTGGTCATCCACAAATGTTTTTTGGTATAATGACTCTGTGTATGCCTTCCATCTTCTTTTGATGTTTCTTGTGTCACTTAATATTTCTCCTGTAGAATCATTCACTATTGCCACTAGAGATTTAATTTTTTCTTCAATTATTTA
Organism: Pedetes capensis; assembly: GCA_007922755.1. Taxonomy (NCBI): domain Eukaryota; kingdom Metazoa; phylum Chordata; class Mammalia; order Rodentia; family Pedetidae; genus Pedetes; species Pedetes capensis. Next base: position 2,808 of record VMDO01031960.1, read on the forward strand.
AGCTTGAGAAAAACAGTGTGTTCTTCCCTTTTGGCACTCTGTCTCCACCTTTTTGCACATGTCATTATAATATTTGATTTTGTCTTCTCAAGCTGCCTTTTGAAATCTTCTGTGTAGTTCTTTAACTTCATCATGTCTTCCTTTTACTTTAGCTGCTCAATATTCAAGGGCAAGTTTCAGAGTCTCTTTTTGACATGTAATTTGGTCTTTTCTTTTTTTCCTGTCTTTTAAATAACCTTTTGCTTTCCTCATGATTGGTGTCATTGATGTCATGCCACAACTTGTCTGGTCTTCGATCATTAGTGTCTAACATGTCAAACCTGTTCTCTGAAGTCAGGTGGGATATACTCAAGGTCATACCTTGGCTCTTGTACACTTATTATAATTTTCTTCAGTTTTAGTTTGAACCTGCATATGAGCAGTTGATAGTCTGATCCACAATCAGCACCTGGTATTGTTCTGCCTTTTCATATTGAACTTTTCCATTGTTTCTTTCCACAAATGTGGTCAATTTTGTTCCTGTATGTTCCATCTGGTATTACCATATGTGTAGTTGCTGCTTATGTTAGTGAAAAAAATGTGTTTGCAATGAAAAGATTCTTGGTCTGAAAAAATTCTATCATACAACTCCAGCATCATTTCTGTCACTGAGGCCATATTTTCCAACTATTGAGCCTTCTTCTTTGTTTCTAACTTTTGCATTCCAGTCACCAGTAATTATCAGTATATCCTGATTACATGTTCAATCTATTTCAGATTGCAGGAGCTGGTAAAAATCTTCCCTATCTTCATTTGGAGCCTTAGTAGTGGGCACATAAAGTTGAATAATAGTCATATTAACTGGCTTTTCTTGTAGGTGTATGGATATTATTTATCACTGCCAGCATTGCACTTGAAGACAGATCTTGAGATGTCTTTCTGATGATGAATGCAACCCTATTTTTCTTTAGTTTGTCATTCCTGGCATAGTAGACCACATGATTATCTGATTCAAAATGGCCCATGCCAGTCTATTTTAGCTCACTGATGCCTAAAATGTCAATGCTTATGCACTTTGTTTCCCTTTTGATGATTTCTAATTTTCCTCAATTAATGCTACATACATTCCATGTTCCCATTCTTAATGGATTTACAATTGTTCTTTCTCATTTTGAGTCATGCCACATCAGCAAATGGAAGTTCCTAGGGTTTTAATCCATTCTTGTCATAAAGGTCAACTTTACTTTGAGGAGACAAATCTTCCCTAGTCATCCTTGGAGTGACTTCAAATCTGGGGGGCTCATTTTCCAGCACTATATTTAACAGTGTTTCCCTGCTATTTATAGGGTTTTCAATGGTTGTTTTGGGAGTGGGTTATCCATATCCTTACCCCTAGTCTGTCTTAGTGTAGAAGCTCAGCTGAAACCAGTCCACCATGGGTGACCCTGTTTGTATCTATAATATCAGTGGCATACCTCAGCATCACAGCAACACAACTGCCCCCAGAGTATAGCAAACTGATAGACATGTGAGGGGAGGAAGATAGTAAATAAGAAAGCCAACTCTGAATCCAGGCATATCACTGCCGGCAGACTGTCAAAACCATATGCATCCATAGATGATGAAATGAAGTCCAGAGAAGTCAAGTAATATGAGGAAAATGATACTTCCATTTAGAATTATAATAATTATATCACATAATGCAAGTGTCTGATATATAGAAGTGCACAGTAAAAGTTAGCTAATATTAAATTATTTTGGAATTTGTTTTATCATGTAACAAATATCATGAACATATTTCTATACCTTGAAATATTCTTCTGTACCAGCATCTTAATTGACTCCAATATATTCCCTTTTTCATATTTGCAATCAGTTCTTGGCCTACCCAGTCTTATACTCTGAAGCATTTTGGTTATTTCAATGTTTTACTATTTATAACAGCAATAAACAGCTTTGGGCAAAATATGTATATATTTCTGTAGGATAAATTCTGAGAGCAGGAATAGCAAAGCTGAAGGACACATACATTGTAAACTTTAGAAAGTTTAAGCCAATTTACACTTTTCTCCAGCAATTGCTTTAAGTGTGGCACCTATGAAAATAGGTGCTATCAAGCAGGAGTTTTGTAATAACTTAAAAATCCAGTTGTGGGGAAAGTTACTGCTGCCGTGGTAAGAACAATGAATCACCCAGACATCTTTGTGCAGATGTCTTCAAAACATTATCCTTTTCCCCTTTCCTTCCTGCGCATGACTCAGCTATAAGTCCCCCAGTTTCCTCCCATAAAGGACCATCCCTGCTATCACTGCACACACTATCCTGGATCTCCCTCAAGTCTGTTTCCAAGAACAAGAACTGAGCAGGAACTCGCTCTGTTTCCCCAACATGATCATACTGGTTCCTTGACTGCCTTTTAGCAGATTCATAGGCTAGGTATTGCTAGTAAATATCCTCTACTCTTGCCCATCCTCATTCTTCTTTTAACAGCATCCCTCTCCTTTCTTATCCCTTTCTTTTAGGAAATACCTCCACAGCTCTTTGCAGTCCTAACAAGGGCTCTATGTTTAGTAAGTACCCCATCTACACAGTAGGTGGAAACAAAATCCTGTCTTGACTTACAATAGTACCATGTTCTTCTGGACAGAGAAATTGGTCAAAAGAAGAGACACAGGACACAAGAAAGGTCAGAGTCAATCTCTCTCTCTCTCTCTCTCTCTCTTTCTGTCTGTCTCTGTCTCTGTCTCTGTCTCTGTCTCTGTCTCTCTCTCTCTCTCTCTCTCTCTGTCTCTCTCTCACCAAGACACAAATTTCAAGAAAATAAACTTCTCTCCATGCGGTTACAAAATTGTGGTGATGAAGTCTGATGCTGCCGCCAGCCGTCTTTCCCAGTTATATAGAGCATGTTGTTTGCCCCAGAAGTGAAGGAGGTCAATACAGCAAGAGGACAAAGCTGAGCAGGTGGAGAGACCTGATGATGTCTGCATCCAGCAGTGCTTGCAGTCAGGGCCAAGAAAAATAACTGTTTTCAGTTAGGGAGAGTGCAATTGATATTCTGCTTCTAGTCATTAAAAGAGTCTTTATGACACTGTTGCAAAATACGCAGTATTAACAACATATCTTGAGTTCAGAGAAGGGTGGTATGCAGTGATAAAATATATATATATATTAATATGGCAGGAATTAGGTTGCATTATAAAACAGTAAGGCAGAAGGACGTGGCAACCCACTCCCAAGGCAATCCCGAAACAGTCTGCCATTGAAACCCTGTGAGGGTTGCTATGAGTCGGACACGACTCGACGGCACCTAACAACAATAACAACATAAAACAGTAATGCTTTCAAGAGAATGATTGATGCAAAATACTCCTAATAAAGTTGTCGGGGGAGGTGAGACAAAGTCTCATTGTGTAGCCCAGGCTGGCCTGGAACTCTCTATGCAGACCAGGCTGGCATCAAACCTCCCATGTCAGCCTCCCAAGTGCTGGGATTGCAGGTATGCACCACCACACCTAACAAGTTGTTCATTTTTAAAGGTAACAGAATGAATTCAAATAAAGAGTATAAAGTGAGGAGAGCTGGACATTATCTCATTTCTACCTCTAGATAGCTACACAACCTTGAGCAAATCACATCACTTTTGAAGGTTTCCTCATTTGAAAATCAACATACCAGCCAAGTATAGTGGCTCACACCTATATTCCCTGTGACTCATGAGGCAAGGCCAGGGGGCTCTCAGGTTCGAGGCCAGAGACCGCCTGCATAATTTAGCAAGACTCTGTCTCAAAAGTAAAAAATGGGCAGGGGGTGAAGCTCAGTGGTGGAGGATTTGTAAAGTATGTGTGAGGCCCTGGGTTCAACCTCTAAGTACCACATGAAAAGAAAAAAAAGAAAGAAAAAGAAAGGAAAGAAAAAGCAAGAAAGCAAGAAAAGGAAGTAAGGAAGGGAGAAAGGAAGGAAGGAAGCAAGCAAGCAAGAAAAGGAAAGAAGGAAGGAAGGAAGGAACGAAGGAAGGAAGGTAGGTATATCAAATTGTTTAAGTCTACCATCTCTTATAGCTCCAAAACCCAAGCCAGTAGAGTCATTTTGGTCTAATTTTTTGGGCCAGGAAATACTATTTGCTGATGACTTAGGTCTGGGTTACTGTCAACTGAAGTGATCAGGGGGTAGTGCATGCAGTTGGCAATGGAACCAGTCCCACCCACACTGCATGGTTATTACACATGTGAGGAGAAAGGAAATAGGTATCAAGGACACAATTCCAATGACCATACAGTGACTTTCATGCATGATGAAGCCATTGAGTACTTCATAAAATTAATCCACGTTTTGCGTGAACAAACCTTGACTTCCCATCAAACCATCTCAACATCTGACCCGTTCTGGATCAATGCCTAGGGTACAGGTCACGGAATGGCAGGGCACAGATGGATTTTGTTAGGACCACACATTGTTGGTCCATAAAATATTTTTAAAAATTTGAATTGTTTGCCAATGCTTTAAAAAATGGGAGCTGGATTTCTGGCGTCTCTTGCATTGGAAGCTCCTCTGGCTGTGCTGAGCACACATTCCCATGTGGCAACAACAGGCTGGTGTTAAACAACAGCTGGTGTGTTTTCCAGGTTTCTACAGACCACTCTGGACCGCATTGCACACATAGGTTACCTTTCAGCCCCTGAAGAGTTCTTAGTCGGCAACCATCATCTTAGGACCTGGTTATGAATTGCCCACCCACTGGGCTCATGCACTGAATATGGTAACAACTGAGCTTACCCAGGCCTGACCTTGGTCTCCAGATGGCAAAAAAGCTGTAAATGACGGCTAAGAAGTAACTGCTTAGTCAAGAGCAACTTCCCAGAAACTCCATCTGCAGAGTGAAATGAATACTCAACTTAGCACATAAAATTATACAAAATGGAAAATTCCACTTTCCTTTTTATGAGGGACTAAAAGGTTTGATCAAATATTTTTAATGGGAAAATTTTAATCCTTGACTAAGTATGACTAGAAAAACCTCAATAATAATAAAAAATGGAACAATCAGCAACTAATGCTGGTGAGGAGAGAAAAAACCTTACAATACTGCTGATGGAAATGCAGATTGGTGCAGCCACTATGGGAATCAGCATAGGAGTTCCTCAGGAAACTAAAAGTAGAACTATCATATGACCTGCATATACCACTCCTGGGTATATATCTGAACAAGTATAAGTCAATATACCATGGTATTGGAATTCCCAGGGGATAGAGAGTACCCCAAACATGACCAGTCCCAGGAGCTCATCTAGGCCACTTGGAGGACCGACCCCTCTAGTCTGGGGTGAATGACCCTTACCCTATATCCAGGTCATTTGCTCCCATTTAATCCTATGGGGCAAGATAACAACGGGTCACCTTTGCCATACATCTGGGTATCCCACTCTTCCCCCCTCCCATTGAGTGGGCCTGGGCCTGGCACCCAAGGTATGGTAGCATCTAAAGCCCCCCTGGGGCCCTATTGGCCATTTCTGATCCAACCCTGTTCCCCTGATTGGCTGGCTATCAGGCCATATAAACTCCGGAGCTCAGAGTTCAGCAGCCATTCTGAACACCATCCAAGATCAGCTCACCGGGTCCTTGTGGTTCCTTAATGGCCCAAGGCCCATTTACTCATGTGCCCAGCCTCGCCTTCAGCCTTCCTCCGACCTGCCTTCATCATACGTCAACCCGCCTGCCACCTCTATCTGACCCTAACCTCTACAACACTGGATATCCTACACGGATCGACAGCTTCAAGAGGCAAGACTCCAAGAGGCAAGCACAGGGCCTGCAAAGTGGCGAAGCCTGTGAGCCATCAGAGCAACGACTCCCAGGAGCCTCTGCCCCAGCAGCAGAGACAGCAGCTGAGTGCTTCCCTTCTCCAGCTCCCCTTTCCCCTCCCCCTAATCCTTTATTCCTTTACCCTCCTTTGTGAATAAACCCCTGTCCTTTTATCCTGTGCATAATGCTCTGTTCTCTGGCCACAGCCTCACCACTGGGTGCAGCATTGGGGCACCCACCTCTTGCTTCCACCCACAATACAGCGAGAGAGAAACACCAGAAAGAACCTGACACCATGGGGACACCTGTTCTCCATATTCATTGTGGCACTATTCATGATAGCCAAGACATGGAAATAATCTAAATGTCCCTCATCAGAAGAACGGACAAGGAAATTGTGGTACATGTACACCATGGAGTGTTACTCAGCCATAAAGAAAATTATGGCATTTGCTGGAAAATGGATGGAACTGGAGATCATCATTTTAAGCAAAATAAGCCAGACACAGAAAGATAAACAATGTATGTTTTCTCTGATATGTGGAAGCCAGACCTCAATATATATTTAATATTGAAACATACAGGTCATGAAAGTAGAAGAAGACTGTATATGGAATGATCATGGACCAAAGAAAAGGGGAGGGAGCAAGAAGAAAGGGCAATGGGAGAAAGGAAAGGAAGTATCACATATGTTGCCCATTAGGCAAAATCAAGATGTATAAAGATATATACACAAACAAAACATGCAAGTCGAAGGGGGACCATTGGTGTAGAGGGAAGGGATGGGGGAGGGGTATGAGAGGGAAATGGGGGAGGTGAACATGAGCAATGTACAATGAAACACATGTATGATAAAGTCAGAATGAGACCTATTACGTTGTACATTAAAAATTACTAATTAAAAAAGAGAACAAAAGTCCAAAGGAAAGAGATTATCCTGGAGATTATTTATAATAAATATTACAGGAAGAAAATACGCTCCAAGAAACAAACAAAATTCTGGTTTGTAATCTCTGTAAGTGTGAAAAGGACATCGTTTCTATTAAACGGGCACACTGTGAGGTCAGAATTAAAAAGTTTAACAGATGAAAGAGTATCCAGTTATCTTTATCTGTTTTTCTTTTTCTCTTTTGGTTGGTTGGCTTTTGTTTTATGGGTGTTTTTTGTAGTGTTAGGGATTGAACCCAGAGCATCATGCATGCTAGGCAATTTTACCTGTTTCTAAAGCCAGCTTTATTAAGGTATAATTTACTTAGAGCAAAACTGACCCTTTTTAAGCGTGCAGTCTCCATGAATTTTGACAAACATACAGTTATGTATCTACTCTCATAATCAAGAACATTTCTATCACTCCAGATTGTTCCCTTTATCTCTTTGGTAGTCAATCATCCCCCACATCCAGACCCCTAGAACCAGTTAGCTTTTTTCTACCATTATGGTTTTGGCTTTACCATGATACATATCATTCTGTATTTATCTTCTTTCATTCAGTACAATGCTTTTGAGATTCATCTGTTTTTAATATATAAGTCATTTGCTCTATTTTATTGCATGAATGTATGCAATTTGTTTATCCATTCACCAGTTTATGGAAACTTTTGAATTGTTTCCATTTTGGGGCTATTATAAATAAAACTTTTATAAACATTCATGCACAGATCTTTTAGGGAACAAATTTTTCATTTCTTTTGATAAATACTTAGGAGTGATATTGCTGGGTTATAGTGTGAGTATGTGTTGAATTTTATAAGAAAGTGCCAAACTGTTTCTGCCAAAAAAGTATGAAAGTTTCAGTTGCTCACGGCTTTGTCAGTGCTTGGTATTGTCAGGCTTTGTAAATTTAGTCATATCAGCTGGTGTAGAGTAGTAGTATGTGATTATGATTTTAACTTGCATTTCCCTATAATTAATGATGTAGAACAGATGTTTCTGTGTTTATTTGCCATCTTTACATCGTATTTTGATTAAGCGGCTGTTCAAATTAGTTGACTAGTTTCCAAAATTATTTTTGTATTTTGAGCAATGTATATATTCTGGATTGTTGTTGTTGTTGTTAGGTGCCGTCGAGTCGGTATCTGACTCATAGCGACCCTCTGTACAACAGGGGAAACACGATTGTCAGTGTTTCTCTGCTGTTCATAGGGTTTTCAGTGGCAGATTGATTTTTGGGAGGGGGTTGCCAGGTCCTTCTCCCAAGCCTACAGCTTCTGGTGTTCCAAGGCGGTCTCCCATCCAGGTACTAACCAGGCCTGACCCTGCTTAGCTTCCGAGATCTGACGGGATCGGATGCCACAGGGCTACCGCTGCAGGCATATTCTGGATAAAGGTCCTTTATCAAATTTGTGTTTTATAAATATGCATAAGTAAAATCAGGTGGTGGTAGAAACATTTTGTATGGCTTCAAAACCAGCCATCAAATTTTAAAGCACAGTGGCAATAGTAATAATAATAATAAAACTATTAGCATGTAATAAAACACAGAATCAGTGATTTAGAAGGTTTTTCAAGAAACTTTGCCAGACCTTAGAGCAGAAAGACAAAGATCTGAAGCTAGGAAAAAAATATAAGAAACTCGGATTTATAATTGAATAAATAACAGAAAATACCCATGAACTCAGAAAGCATGTTATTCTTCAAACTGAGATGACACAGAGAATACTGGGGAAATTAAATAATTTCAAGGATAAAGAAAAACTGGTGAAAATTAAAACAAGCTAGTTCCCTGAAGAAGAAGGAAAAGAAGACACATTGGCCTCAGATGTACCTTCCATAATTTAAAATGCAAAATACAATTACAGTTATGTTTCCAAATGTTGGCACATTGAGTTATAAGTTCAGTTTAGTGTATTGTTACCAGTATTTATTTTAAGCCCAAAAGAACAAAATAAAATAGCAATATAAACATATCTAGAATGTATTAGGTGTAAGTGAATTTGGTGTGTGTGTACACTATTGAGTAATGAGTTAAAAAGCATTTCTAATTGTGGATTACATTTGAAAATGCTCAAGAAAAAGAGAACTACAGGATCTACCACTTACACACAATTTCTGGAAGAATACTTGACTCAGTAATTTAAAAAAACCTGGGGCAGAAATATTATGAAATGAAATGCAGCAAGCATTTGCATCAGTCTAGATTCAGTTTTCAATAGCAGAAATTAAGTTAATTTAACTCAAGTGGATTAAATAGAAAGTGAATATAATGAAAACATATTGGGTGCTATACTAGTTATTTATTGCCATGTAACAAAGTACACTGGGCTGGGATTTAGCTCAGTTGGTAGAGCACTGTGCTGCAGTTTCTGAAGTCCCGAGTTCAATTCCAAGCACCACAAAAAATGGGAGAAGGACCTGGCAATCCACTCCCAAGGCAATCCCGAAACAGTCAGCCATTGAAAACCCTATGAGGGGCACTATGAGTTGGATACCAACTCGACAGCACCTAACAACAGCAACAACAACAAATTACACCAAAGGTTGGTAACATAAAATAACACTTACTATTGCACACTTTGTGTGGAGGTATATTTGGTGGGCCCTCTAGTTCTGAGCCCCTCACAGGGCTACCATCAAGCCATCCTCTGGGACTGCAGTCGTCTATGGTTCATTTGGATGTGGATCTTTTCCCAAGCTCTCTCAGATGGTTGGTGGCAAAAATAAGTTTATTGTGGGCCACTGGACTGAAGGCCTCATTTCCTCCCATTTAGCTCCTTGCCACATGGAATCATAGGGTGGAAATAATTGCAATAGTAGCTGAGCATTGCACATTACTTTTGGCACTGTCAATTTGGACAGTTCTAGGCTCCAAATACTCCACTTCCCAGCATGATTTAGAAGAAGTATCTAAATAGATAGTGACATGATGTACAAAAATATTTTAAATTATAAATACAGTTTTTTAAAAGGAACAGACAAAAATTAAAATAATTTTATTTTAGTCAGAAATAATAACCTGAAGCTATTAGGAGAATTAATAAGTGGTCATATATGCATAATTTTAATTTTTTATTATGGATACTTTCAAGCATAAACAAACAAGAAAGGAGAATAATGTTATCAACTCTAGCGTATTACCATCCAACTTTATTATTAACACTTTTTGCCAATTTGTGTCATTCTGTTTCTTAGAACTTTCTCTGGCTGACATATTTTAAAGCCTATTCCAAACAATGTATGTGACATTATAATGATGCTGATAAATAAATGACATTCAAAAATGATTTTTACAAAATTTATGGACATCATTAACTCTGCATTTATTAAATGTCTACAATGTGACAGATATGTAATGAAATGTACTAGGGTAAAAGTTGGAGTATACTCTTCTAAGGTATAGTAAAGAGTGTTTAATGCTAAAAAATAGCAGAAAGATATAAATAATAAAATTTGTGAAAAGGTATAGTAACAGATTGAAAAAAAAATCATGGACATTAACCTACTTATCTCAGCCTTCCACAGACCAAATTAACAAATATAATATACATTATATAATTTAAAAATCTCAATTTCTGTGTATATCAAGCTTTTATCACATGGGAATTATGGATTTTTCAAAAAATAATTGAAGCATTTTACAATATATAGTAAAGGAAATCTTAATAGATTTAGTGAAGACACACTCTGCCTACAATATAATAAAAGTAAATATGAGTATGGCAACAAAGCCCAAATAAACAAGAAATAAAAGTCCACTTATTAACTAAAAATAAAATATGTGTAACTGCTGAGTCATAGAAAATCAAATCATTAATAGCAGAGTAATTAGAAAACAGATGTTACCTATAAATATGACAACAAATTTAAATTTATAAGAAGTGGAATAAAATATAGAGCTTTAAATATTTTTATTATTCATTAAGACTTAATGAAACTATGTGTTTTGTTGTTAGGTGCCATCAAGTCAAGTTCGACTTATAGAGACCCTATGGATAACAGAGGCTGGGATTTAGCTCAGTTGGTAGAGCGCCACTCTGCAGTCTCTGATTCCCAGCACCACAAAAACAGGAAAAGGATGTGGCAATCCACTCCTGAAGCAATCCTGAAACAATCATCCATTAAAAACCCTGTGAGGGTCACTATGAATCGGACATGACTTGACAGCAAGAAACAATAACAACAACATGGACAACAGAAAAAAACACTCCCTAACACCGCCATGCCATGCCTGGCACTAGGGCAGTGCTTCTTTGCTATTTATAGGGGTTTCAATGGCTGATTGTTTCAAGATTGTTTCAGAAGTGGGCTGGCAGGTCCTTCTCCTATTTTTGCAGTATAGAATCTGGGGCCTCAGAGAGCACAGAGCTGCACTCTACCAACTGAGCTAAACCCCTGTTGCCTATTTATTGCACTTCTGCTCCAAATTCACCCTTTTTGTTTGCTCTGTGAAAACAGACCTGGGGCCTTTAAATATTTTTGTGTGCTAGCTGGCATGGGAAGCCAGCAAGCGAAACCTGGCGGCAGGAAAGGAATTCTGCTTCCTGGTTCTGTGGCGCTTGTTAGGCTCCTGCAGGGGGAGGGAGTGACTTTCTCCAGCCCCAAGCTTTGTGGCATTGACTTTGTGGCTCAGCTTGAGGCTGAGCTTCTGCAGCACAGGGTGCCCCTGGGCGCATCCCAAGGAGGTGAACAGCCTGCCTCTTGAAATGCTGGCACCTTCTCAAAGCCAGACCCTGCACTGAACAGTGGGCAGAAGTACCCAGCGACCCAAAGTTCCCACTCACGGACACCGTCTTTGGGCTGTTGTGCAGTGTCCCTGTGAACAGCCTTCCCTGACATGGAGAGGGTGGATCTCCAGCAAGTTCCTCCAGGGCAGCACCACAGGAACTCCCCCACCATCCAGAGAGCCACAGGAGCTCCGTCTCCACCAGGGTCTGGATCTCAGGACCATGGCCAGAGGAGGGCGAGGGCAGCAGGTTGCTTGAGTGCTCCTTGTCAACTTCAAGAGTGGGCGGCTGTTTTAGTTGCAGTTTCTTTGGAGTTGTTTGTTCACTTGTTTGTTTTGTGTGTTCTCTTTCTTACTAGTCAGTCCCTAATTATTTTATTTCCTTCTTGTGGTTAATAATTCTTTACACTAAACCTTCACTATTCAAATTATTATGTGGCTTATCTCTCCTGAGGGCTGAGATTTAGCTTAGTTGGTGGGGTGCCACTTTACACTCTTTGAGGTCCCAGGTTCAGTCCCCAGCACCACAAAAATGGGAGAGGGGCCTAGCAACCCACTCCTGAAAATAATCCTGAAAGCAATCAGCCATTAGAAACACTATGAATAGCAGAGAAGCACTGACATAGTGCCAGGCGTGGCACAGCATTGGGGAGTGTTTCATTCTGCTCTACCCAGGGTCGCTATGAGTCAGACCCGACTTGAGAGCACCTAACAACAACAAAAAATCTCTCTCCTACAGGGATCCATGCTTATGCACACCATTCCATTCAAGAACTCTCCTCTGAAAGAAATTCAAGAACTCTCCTCTGAAAATGCCTGGTGAAGGCATTTTACTATAAAGTTTTCCAGCTTTCAAGAAACAAGCGTCTTCAGCTACTTAACTCTCAGAGGATAAAGAAGATCATAAGGTTTCTGTTGGTCTCACAGTAAAGTACAGACCGTAACACCTGAGGAAATGAAAAGAGCTAATATAAATGAAAGAACTGGTTCGATGATGTGCACACTGTAACAACAACAGAAGGACAGAAAACAGCAATATTTGTTAAGGTCTCTATGGTAAGAGACAAAACACATAGTATAAGGCACATCATCTGGCCACAAATGTTTCAGAAGAAAACGTGAGTATTTTTTTTTCAATAATCTGAGTAGGGTAGGCCTTTCAAAGTATGACATAAAATAAAACACCAAAACAACTGAGGTAGAGCTATAAAACAATGAACACACGGTCAAAAGAAAACCATGAACTAGGAAAATATTACAAAATATATAATGAGCAAAAGGCTATTTTCCTAAATACTTGAGGTGCTCAGATTGAATTGAAAAGCATCAAACATCCAACACAAAACACACTAAGAGAATGAATAATTAGTGCATATGATACACACCCACCCAGGCATGTGCATGCACACACACACACACACAGACACTCATGCACACATCAGAGCCAGAAGCTTATTCACATTCTATTTATCATTTAAGGGCTGGGATTTGGCTCAGTTGGTAGAGTGCTGCTCTGCAGTCTCTGAGGTCCCAAGTTCGATTCCCAGCACCACAAAAATGGGAGAAGGATGTGGCAACCCACTCCCAAGGCAATCCCGAAACAGCCATTGGAAACCCTATAAGGGTCACTATGAGTCAGACACAACTCGATGGCACCTAACAACAACCTAACCACATTTATCTTATCCTCATTATGCAAGGCTTTCCAGTATCCCCCAAGAACTCCTTTGGAATCTATAACTTGATATTCAACATTGTTAGGTGCCCTCGAGTCAGTATCCGACTCATAGCAACCCTCTGTACAACAGGGGAAACACTATTGGCAGTGCTTCTCTGCCGTTCTTAGGATTTTCAATGGCAGATTGATTTTTGGGAGGGGGTTGCCAGGTCCTTCTCCCAAGCCTACAGCTTCTGGTGTTCCCAGGCAGTCTCCCATCCAGGTACTAACCAGGCCTGACCCTGCTTAGCTTCCGAGATCTGACGGGATCGGATGCCACAGGGCTACAGCCGCAGGCAAATTCAACATTAGTATCCCCTCTATTCATGTGGAATTACTAAGGGCTTCTTTGAAGAAATAGCATCCCCAGGTGAAATAGTTAATATTATCCAGAGTGAATCGAAAACTTATTGAAGGTCAGGGCTAAGAGACATCTACATCAGAATCACCAGGATGCATTATAAAGTGCAGATTCATGGGCCCTGCCTGAGACCGCAGGATGAAAACCAGAGGACCAGGGTAAACTAAGCAGAAGCCAACCCTGGGTGTTTTGAAATGCTTTGGAGGTGATTCATATGTATACTTGATGTCAAGAACTCCGCCCTTGTGAATCAATAATAAAAAGACTGCTTTTATTTCGTGTGGAGTTTACAAGGTATTTTCCACAAGCACTTTCTCATCCCATTCTCACACCCAGTCCAGGGCTCTGAGCTAGTAATAATGTTACCAGTCAACTGGTTGGAGTCCTTGTGCTCTACCTGGATAGAAATCATGGGCCAGGAGAAGTTCAAGTGCTTGTCTTTGCCAGCATCTATATCCCTGGGCATTTGACAGCAGTGATAGCAGGTGGGTAGGAGTAATCGTACCTAACTAGTGCCCCATCCTAGGCCTGGTAAGTGTTACAACTCCTATGTAGGCCCAGGAAGTCATGATTCCTAAGCCTACAATTGCTCTTATGTGGGCTGAGAAGGTCAGAATTCCTCAGCCCTTGACAATAGCTGGTATTGTAGCTTCTGCATGGGCCTAGGTATCAGGATTCCTCATCTCATGCTGACTCCTCTAATGTCTCTGCCACCATAGCTGCTCCTCTGTCTCTGCTGTTTCTTTCTTCATGTTATCAGCTCAGAACACTCAAGAGAGGCCTTGTATTGGGTCTAATGTTGCAACAACAGGGGGAAGCACAGAAAATTGTCTCCTGGCCAGCCCTCAGAGCAAGCTGAAAAGCCTTCTTATATAGCCAGAGAAGGGTTTGGACCAATTACAGCAAACTTCTCATGAAAATGAAGGTTTGAGCCAAGTGTAGTGGTGCACACCTGTAATCACAGCAACTTGGGAGATGGAGGCAGGAGAATGGCAAGTTACACAGCCTGTGTAACTTAGGAAGACCCTGACTCAAGATTAAAAAAAAAAGTAAAATAGGGCTGGAGATATGGTTCAGTGGTGGAGCACTTGAAAAGTATTTGTGAGGCTCTGGGTTCAACCCTCAAATACTGTAAGAGAGCAGGGTGGGAAGAAAATGAATGTATGTGTTTGCACCAATTACGGCAGTTCCTTTTGCACCAATCACAGCAGACCCTCTGCTGGGCCACCAGGGGAAATGCTCCCCCTCTAGCCTGGGTTGGTCACAGGGTTATCTAGAGTTCACTGAGGCTTGTGATTGCAAAAAGTTCAGTGTGAAGTGCGTACTGTCTGAAGCAGTCATGGCTGGAGCTGCACCTTCAAGAGCTGGGATTGTGCTACAGCTGCAATTGTCACGTGGCTTCCTTAAGGCGTCTATGAAGGGTTCACAGCTGCTAGTGCTGCTATAAGGGTGGGTCAGCGGCTTGACAGTCTTTTACTCAAGGAAGCCAGGATAGCAAGAGAGGGCCCCAAAGCTGCCAATGAGGGAGTCAAATCACCCCATCCCCAAAATCTGTGGTTGTTAATAGGACCTGTGGTTATTTATATGAAAATAAACATCAGAAGGAACACTCACAATAAGAACTAGAAAACTCTTACCATTGACACTAACAGTGATGTCAACAGATTTTCACTGTGCACTAACAATGCTTAGCACCTGCCCAGAACCCCAAGGAGACATGGCTCCCTTTGATCTGTCTCAGTGACAACAACCCCAGGCCAAACACAAGGAACCATGAAAATCACCTGTAGCCTCTGCCTCTGTGGATTCCTTAGTTTGAAAGATCGCAGCCCCTTTATAGCCAGTTGCTTGAGAATCCTCACCAGAACTTGATCTCTTGACCCACATCCTGGACACCCAAAACAGAGATTCCAGGAGAGGTTCTGGAAGCCCCCACTCAACACCCATTCTCTGCTGCCTATGCTAGGGACTTCCTGCCAGTGTCTGAATATTTCTCAGGCTTCACAATCCTCCTTTCATCCACAGATACCCTCAATGACTCTATGTGAACCTCTCTTGCTTGGCCCCTATGATACCTCATTCCCCAGGTAGGGCTAGCTGTCTAGATGGAAATTATCCCAGCATTGGGACATTTCTAAATTGCCAAAAGTATCTGTCCACTGAAATGAATAACCCTTAGGGAAACCATGACAAATACTTATAATAACTTCATCTTGATGATGTCTATCCATGTTATTGCTGAAGATGCTATAGATTCATTGCTACATAGCATTCTACAATAGGACTATACCATTAATTTTTAATTCCCTATTGTTTTAGTATATAACTGACTAGTTCCCAATTTTGACATGTTACAAATATTGCTGCTATGTTAATAACTTCCTGTTGCATTCTGTTGGAGAAGAATTGCTATAGAAAATAATGCCAAAATGTTATTCAAGAGGATTAACTGGTTAACTCTCTCATGGGCCATATATCAGAGTTGCTGTTGCTTATCTCCACTAACATTTAGTATTGTGAGACTCATATTTTTGCCAGTCTGTTGACAATGTGGTTTTACTTTTTGCTTCTCTCATGACCAATGAGATAGAGCAATTTGCATGTGCTTTTTGGCCTTTAGGATTTATTTTCATATGCATTGTGACCAAGAATTTTGCCACTTCTCCCAAATGATTAGAATAAGTTCTTTATATAATTTAGATACTAGTTCTTTACCAGTTATGTGTCCCAAACATTATGTCCAATTTTGTCACCTGTCTTTGTGAATTCTTTCTCTCTCTCTCTCTTTCTTTTTCTCCTTCTCTTTCTCTCTTTCTTTCTTTCTCTTTATTCCTTTTCCTTCTTTCTTCCTTTCTTTCCCTTTTTCTTTCTTTATTCTTTTTGTTGTTTTGCTTTTATTTTGTTTTGTTTGTCTTGTTTTGTTTGCAGTGTTAGGGGTGGAACCCAGTGCCCTGTTTATGTTATTCAAGCACTTTGCCACTGAGCTACATTCCCAGGTACTGCCTTTGCATCCCTTATGCTGTCATTTAATTATTTTCAAAAAAGCATTTATAATGAAACTTCCCCTCATGAAATAAATGATTTGTTCCTTTACCGTAAGAGGTCACAGTGATGATTTTATGAAATCCATCTGAGATTAAATACTCTATACCATATATTCATTCCAT
>VMDO01031961.1:0-19508 GCA_007922755.1 Pedetes capensis
TAATACTTATATCCCAATAAAGTATTAGCCCAACTCCAGACATTCAATTTGTCATAGGTCTGTTATAGGGGTAGCAGAAGGCAATATTTTGATAATATATGAGGGTTTTCTTCTGTAATTTTTGACAGTCTTGGAAAATCCATCTATTTGGTCAGTGGTGTTCCTCGAATCAGGGGAGGGCTAGTTCAACTTAGAATAAAGAAACCAAGTGAGTTTCTGTGTAGATTTTTTAAACTCATAGAACGCATATGAATTGTCAAATCCTGCCATTCCAGTACACTTAGCCTGTTGAAGAAAGCTGACCTAGAGTTTATACCATATGCATTCAACTCAAAAATTGGATAAAGATATAACAATAGTATTCTGTCCCTGGCAAAATATAGTTCCCATGTACTGAAGGGAAATGAAATTAACTGGCGAAGGTGATCAAGGGAGATAAATTGTGGGTAAAATTTCCTAGAGCCATGTCCCAGGAGCTTGTGTGTAATAAAAATTTAGACCAGTTTAGCAGAGCCCAGACACAAAGAGAGGTTAGAAAAATGCTCCCAAAGAAGTCACCATGCCATTTTCTCCCTTGAATTTTTAGAGTAGCAAGTTTTGAGTACATAGTCCTCAATGTGATAGTTGGGAGGACTTTCATAAATGGTCAACACTATTCAGAGGACATAAAAATAGCTATGTGTTGACTGAAGACTACGAGAGCCCTAAAAATTATAGGAAAATACACACTGATGTGTAATAAACTGAGTACAGCAGAGCATTTGGCATTTACTCCACAGAAGTGAGTATGTATCAACATAGATCAGTTGAGATTTTCTATCTCAGCCGAAGTCAACATGGACTCTTCTTGGTTCCAATGTGTATATGTATATATAGATATAGATATAGATATATTCTGATTGCCAGGTTCTTTGAAAATCCTCCTAAAACATAAATCACCTCTAAAGTAAATAGAAGGAAAAAGAGGACAGAAAATTCCTAAATTAAGAGAATAATACCCTAAAAGAAATTGAGTTTCAAATCAGAATTTACTGAATTTAACTTTAATTTAGGAGATTAAATTTTTCATGGAGATCTGAAATGGAAGCCCAAGATCTAAATTTATTTCCGTTATAGAGTCAAAAAATTGGGACACATTTATTTTCCTATGGTTGATAACCATTGTTGTTGTTGTTGTTGTTAGATTCCTTCGAGTTGGTGTCAGACTCATGGCAACCCTAGGTACAACAGATGATACACTATTGTCAGGGCTTCTCTGCTGTTCATAGGGTTTTCAATGGCAGATTGATTTTTTGGGAGTGGGTTGCCGGGGCCTTCTCCCAAGCCTTTAGTATTTGGTGTTCCCAGGTGGTCTCCCATCCAAGTACTAACCAGGCCCGACCCTGCTTAGCTTCTGAGATCTGATGACACAGGGCTACAGCTGCAGGCACTTTCCTATCTAGAGGAGTCATAATTCAGTTTCTTAGCATTAACTGTCTTTCTCCAAAGAAATGTAGATAAAGACAACCCCTAGATTACCTCAGGAGCAAGGAGACTCTAGTCCTGAAATGTTTTTGGCCTCAACAAACTTGTAATCTTGTCTCACTTTCTGTATTACTAGCCATGTTTTCTTAATGGTTATGGTTTATTGCAGAATTTTGTGTATGTTTCTGATTTTTAAGGAAAAGATAGAATAGCATGCTTGTGGGCTGGGGAGTGGATTAGTGGTTATGTGTTTGCTTATCATGCAGGAAACTCTAGGTTCGATCCCTGCATGAAAAAAAAAACAAAAACAAAAACAACTGTGTGCTTGTGGTATTATGACAGCTTCAGTTGTCATGGAAATGCTCTCTGAAATCCTACTCAGCAACTGAGCACACTTTTTAGTTCATCTATGGAGTCCTCCTTCTTTTGTAAGCCCAGATTATAAAGTAATACACACCCTGAGCTGGAATTGCTTTTCCCCTCTCATAAGAAGGTTAGTACTCCCAGGAGCAATTCAGAGTCTACACACAGGCATTCAAGTCATTATTCCATAACCATCCATAGACTTTTTTCCTTCTGCTGACGGTACTGCATCAACTCAGGGGATGTGATGAACTCTGTAAGATTCTTATATTTGGTCTCACTACAATCCACTATGTGAAAATCAGCAATGATTTCTTAGAGACAATCACTTATTTCTCACAAGTTTACAGACATGGTCTCCACCAGACTGACTGTTTCCTATCCAAGCTTAGTATTATTCCTTGAGGCAGATATACACTGCAAAAACATTCTTTGGAATCTCAGACCATGCCTAACTTTGTTGTTGTTGTGGGCCAAAGAGTTGGATCTGACTCATAGCAACCCTCATAGGGTTTTCAATGGCTGTTTTGGGATTGTTTCAGGAGTGGACTGCCAAATCCTTCTCCCATTTTTGCTGTGCTGGGGATTGAGCCCAGGTTCTCAGAAAGTGCAGAGTAGCACTTTACCAACTGAGCTAAACCCCAGCCCCAAAGGCTTTAGCACCCATGCCTAATTTAGCATATTATAATTATTGATGTTATAAAATGTGCCATAAAATAAGAATTTGAAAACAGTATCAGAATGTCTTACAAGTACACCTGACCTGTGGCCATTTCTACTGTGAGGCTGCAAATGTTGGCATATTTCATTCTTAAGAGTTCCAGATGGGAACTGTTGTTGTTGTTGTTGTTGTTGTTAGGTGCTCTCGAGTCAGTATCCGACTCATAGCGACCCTCATAGGGTTTTCAATGGCTGACTGTTTTGAGATTGCCTTGGGAGTGGGATGCCAGGCCCTTCTACCATAGATGGGAAGTGGGAATAAATAAATTGGAATTATTTAGCTTCTGATAGCAGCATCTTCTTCTGGGCCTACATCAGTGACTCTCTCCTTTCCCAGTTCTCTGTTCTTTTCCACTGAGATGTATTCCTAGTGGTAGGAAAGACCAGTTCTTTCATCATTATGGATTTTTTTCAAACTATTCTTTGCTTGGGGACTTAATTCTTGGTGTTCAAAGCGGACATTTTGGGACACAAGAACATCTTATTTCTCTCAAATGTAAGAGTAAATACAAATAAAAATAAGGAAAAATTATTTCTGATTAAAAGAGTAAATATACTTTCACCACCCTTTTGTTAGAGCATTACTTTAAAAAACTAGTAATTATATTTTTTCTTTGCTTCTCTACGATTTACATATTTTAAAGCACTAAATAAATCTCTTGCAGGTTTTAAAATGCAGGCATATTTTTAAATGCTTTGAGTCATCTCATTGAAATTTAAATATTAACAAAGACAGTACCCCTATGTTCTAGTCTCCCTGAGAATTTGACTTAGACATCTGACTCTAAGTTGTAAGTACCTATATGTTATATAGAAATGGGAAGTTATATTATTCCTTTGAGTAAAGGCAACTAGGCTAATCAGATGGCCACCTCTATAATGAGGTAAATTTAGTGTAAACTCTGTGCAACAAATGGTGCTGCTAATGATTAGTTATCATTTGTCATAATAACATTTATGTAATAGATTGTACCTGCTTGGATATATAAAAGAAGGAGAGTTCCATCTTTGCAAACTTTTACCTGGACCTACTGATGAGCATAGGATGTTATTAAATGTGTATTTAATAGTAAAATTGTTTTCTTTCACTTCTACATTTGTGAAGTGTTTTTCTGTGTTGGCAAAAAAATTTTAAAAAGTTATTTCACCATATAATGAACCCAGCTTTTACAGTCAGAAGCCTTAGAGATATCGAGAATATTATGTCAGTGTTTTAGAAATTCCTTGGAAAAGCAGTTAACGTTTTTGTTCTGTACTAAAATATTGTTTCTGTTGAATTTTTGTTTCTGAAAATGTTGTTGTTAGATGCTGTCAAATGATAGGTTAAGTTATGTAGATGAATCCTCTCAAAAAATAAACAACTTACAACTTTGAATGAAAAGTTAAAACATTACTTTAAAAGCCTCTAAGTGCACATATCACTATGGAAAAATTCCAAGTCACATTGTACTCTAAAGTAAGAACCCAGCGTACTGAACAGAACACAGAGCAATCACTCTTACCTTCTCTCTCATCTCGAAGATTTTGAGCTTCCTTCATTTTAATCGTTAGATTCTCTGGCTGGAGTAGAGATGAAGAAATGGGGGACACAGAGGTAAAGAAGTCAGAACATAACACCTGCTAAAGCAGAAGAATCTGAAGTCCAAAAGGGCTAGATCCTTAGTGTTAGGGAAAACCAGGGCTAATCTTATCCCCAACAAGTCTTTTAAGTATCTGATCATATCATCTGCAAACACATATAATTTTATTTCTTCTTTCTGTTTGTATCCCTTTAATTTCTTTTTCTTGCCTAATTGATCTGGCTAAGTATTTAAACATTACAGTGAGTAAGAATAGAGAGAAGGGACACTTTTGTCTCATTCCTGATTTTAGAGGAAATATTTAAAGTATTTTTCTATTAAGTATAATGTTCACTATCAGTTTGTCATATATAACATTTCTTATGCTGCGGTGTGTTCTTCCTATTCCTAGTTTCTTCAGGGCTTTTATCATGAAGGAATGTTGGATTTTGTCAAGGCCTTTTCTGCATCTATTGAGATGATAATGTGATTTATGTCCCTGATTCTATTTATGTCCTGTATTACATTTATTGACTTGCATAGGGTGAACATCCTTGCATCCCTAGAATGAAACCAACTTGATTATGGTGTATGATCTTTTCAATATGTTATTGAATTTTGCTTGTGCATATTTTATTGAGAATTTTTGTGTCTATTTCCATCAGGGAAATTGGTGTGTAGTTTTTTGTTTTGTCCTTACTTGGTTTTGGTCTCAGTGTAATACTGGTTTCATAGAACAAGTTTGGTCATGTTCCTTCCCTTTCTATTTTATGGAACAATTTGAGGAGTATTTGTGTAAATTCTTATTTGAAGGTCTGGTGGAGAGCAACAGTGAATCTCTCTGGTCCTGGACTGTTTGTACTTAGGAGACTTTTTATTACTACTTCAATCTCATTGTTTGTTATAGATGTTTAAGTTTTTGTATCCTCTTGATTTAAATTTGGTATGTCAAATGTGGCAAAAAATGTATCCATTTCTTCTACATTTCTCCATTTATTGGAATATAAATTTTCAACATATTCCCTCATCATCCTTTTGATTTCATTGGTATCTGTTTTAATGCCCATTTTTTTCATCTATAATTTTCTTAATTATTTGTACCTTCTCCCTCTGTCTTTTGATTAGTTTGGCTAAGGATCTGTCAAAATAGTTTATCTTGTCAAAGAACCATGTCATTATTTCATTGACTCTTTTTATTGCTCTTTTAGTCCCCATTCCCTTATTTTTGCCCTGATCTTTATTGTTTCTTTCCACTTACTAATTTGGTGTTTGGTTTATTCTTGTTTTTCTAAGACATTGGGGTGCATCATTAAATTATTTATTTGAGTTCTCTCTGATTTTTTAGTGTGAACACTTATAACTATAAACTTCCTTCTTAGAACTGCCCTTGCTATATTTCAAATTTCTAGTAAGTAGTGTTGTCATTTTTATTTGATTCCAGAATTTTTAAAATTTACTCCCTGATTTCTACAGTCTACATATGCTTGTATAGTTTCTGTAATTTCTCTTGGTATTGATTCCTAGTTTTATTTCATTAAAAGTTGATAAGATACAAGAAATTATTATTTTGATTTCAATATTTTTTTATTTGGTAAGGCTTACTTTATGGCCTAAAATATGTCTATTTTGAAAAAAGTGCCATAGGCTGCTGAGAAAAACATGTATTCCATAGCATTTACATGGAATATTCTGTGGATGTCTGTTAAGTCCCCTTGATATATGGTACAGTTTAACACTGGAGTTTCTTTGTTGATTTTTGGTGTGGATGATCTATCTATTGGTAAGAGTTAGGTATTGAAGTCATCCAATATTATTATATATGAACCTATCTCTGCCTTTATATACAGTGGTGTCTGATGAATTTGGATGTGCTGATGGTCAGTGCATATACCTTTATAATCATTGTATCTTCTTATGGATTCCTCTTTTTTAAAATACATAGTGACTTTCTTATCTCTTCTGACTAATTTTGGCTTGAAATCTTTGTCAGATATAACTATAACTACTCCTACTTGGTTTTGGCTTCCACTTCCTTGGTATATATCATTTTCCATCCTTTCACTTTCTGTCCATGTGTGTCTTTGCCAGTGAGGTGTGTTTCTCACAAAGAACAAACAATTTAATATTGTTTTTTATAACCCAATAAACTAGTTTTTGTATTTTAATTGGAAAGTTAGACCATTTACAATTAGGGTTATTATTAAAAGATATTTGCTGATTCATGTAATTATGTTGGTTTTTTTTTTCCTGGATGGTTCCACTACTATTTGTCCTTTTCTTTCTCTCTGTTATGGTTTGAATCTAAAATGTTCCCCACAGGTCATATCTTTGAACATTTCATCCATAAGTGGTGGCACCATTTGTAAAAACTACAGAACTTCGGGAAGTGAGATTCTAACTTTGTTGAAGCAGCTCCCTGGGGGTGGTCCTTTGGAGTTTTACCCAGAGCCCCAGTTCTGATCACTCTGTCTCTGCTCTCTGTCATCTGATCTCCAAGAAGTGAGGAGGTCATCTACCACTGGCCCTGCCACCAGTTGCTCTACAACCATGCCTCCCTGCCACCTTGGACTCTGATCCTCTAATCATGAGCCCACAATAAATCATCCCTCTCAAAAGATTGTCTTGGGTGTGTGTTTTGTCACAGGGACGCATTAGTTGCCTAACACATTCTCTTATATATCCTAAGGGTTTTCTGATTCAGTGAGCTGCACATTTTTGATTATTTCCTACCTCTCATTTGTTCATCTACTCCTCTTGTGAAATTTCTACTTTCTTGAGAAAGTGTTTGTGACTCACTTCCTTGTCTGTGTGTAGGATTCCTTTAATTAACTTCTACAATGATAGCTTAGTGATCATAGTTGCTTTAGTTTGTGGTTATCTTGGTGGGTCTTTATTTCCCCATTGATTCTGGAAGACAACTTTTTCTGAATACAGTTATCTTGATTGGCAGTTATTTACTTTCAGGGTTTGAAATATGTCATCCCATACTTGCCTGGCTTTTAGGATTTTTGCTAAATGGTCTAATTTTATTCTGGTGGGTTTGCATAAGTTGGGAGTTTTCTCTTCAGATTTTAATATTATTTCTTTGTTGTGAAGTCTTGGCATTTTAACTATAATGTGATATGGAGAGATTCCTTTCTAGTCATTTTTCTCTGGGTTTCTAAATACCTCCTGTAGTTGAATGTTCGTAGCTTTCCCTAGATTTGGGGGAATTTCTGCTATAGTTTCATTGAACAGATTTTCTATGACTTTAGATTATATCTCAGATCTTTCTACTCCATGGATTCTTAGGTATGTTGTCTTGATCAAATTCAGAATTCTTAAAAGTTGTGGTCACGTTTATTTTTTTTTCTTTGTTGCTATCTGAATGTACTATTTGCTTGATCTTGTCTTCAATTTCTGGTATTATTTGTTCTGCTTGATCCAGTCTATTGGTGATGATTTCCACTATGTTTTTTATTTGATTTATTGAGTTTTTCATTTTCATCATGTGTTTGTTTGTTTGTTTATTTTTCAGAATCTCAGTCCCTTGCTGACTACTTGTGTAGGTCCTAAATTGACTCCCTTAATTTATCAATTTTCTTGTTTGAATCCTCTTTGAGACTTTTGAATTGTTTGGCCTTTCAATCATTTCAGTATTTTTTGATAAGTTATGGAGGAGTTATTTTATCTTGTTTTTTCATGGTTTTTGTGTTTCTAAGTTGTGATTTTCAAACTTATTGGGAATAGATATCAGTTTTAGGGTTTTTTGTGGGGTATCTGCTTAATAAGAAGGCTTCTATTGAGGGATTAATCCTAATTACCACTCAGATAATAGAACACAAACTATCATAACAATTGTTGTTGTTAGGTGCCATCAAGTTGTATCTGACTCATAGCAACCCTTGTAGGCTGTTCAATGGCTAATTGTTTCAGGATTGCCTCGAGAGTGGATTCTACATCCTTCTACCATAGCATAACAATAATAACACCAAAACAAACCATTCAGCTTGTTGTTGTATGTGGACCGAGGGCCAGGCTAGTTAAGCATCTGTTATCAGCTTCAGGTCTGCATTCACTTTAGAAGCTTCTGTTCTTTGCATATCAGGAGTCACTGCTGGCCACACTGAGCTTTGTAGCCTGTGAGCCAGATAGGTTTCCATTTGCTCCAGAATCCCCTCCACCCTAATTGGTGAACCTGGAGCTGGTAAATGTTCAAGCCGGGATGTATCATCCATGTGCATCAAAGAATGAGGAAAGCCAGGAAAGCACTAAGATCTGCACTGGAGGGGCTGAACTAAGGGAACACAGCACTCTGTCTGACAGTCTCAGTGCTTTCAGATCCTGCCCAGTAGTAAACCACTCTGTGGGAGGGAGCCAGCTATGGAAATTGGGTTATCTTTCAGACCTGGGTTCAGAGAAATCAGTCCCACCTGGCCATAAACAACATGCAGCAGCGAGGCAGCCCTGGAGGCTGAGCAGTTCACTGACTGCAGTCTCAGGGCCACTAGTCTCTGCAGTAAATCCTCGGATGATGGAGCTTGCTTCTCATCACAGAGGTTGGGGCCACCAACCATGCTCTTTACAGCCCAAACTCCTTGCTCCTTACTGGGTTCAGGTCTGACCCTCTCCATCTCCACAACTGCCTCTCATGGCTTTATCCCACCCAGACACTATAGCAGGGTATCCTCAGGCTCCCAGAGTTGTGATTATTTCTTGGTTTTTGGTCCCCAGAGTAGCTCAATATCAAACAATAGGCCTCTTCTCAGGATGACACCAACCTATAGATAACACTCCAAGCAATGGAGAGCAACAGAATTGATCTCCTTGCCATGTAAGAAAAATTACTGCTACACCAAATCCACCCACTGGATTTAAGGCTTGCAAGAACTGTAGACTTTTCCTATGGCCAGGACTGCCAGTCTATTTGGACCAACGCTGTGGCTTTGACTCATCATCCCCGGTGGGGAACCAGGGCTGGAACTGCCATCCATTTCCTACTGTTTCTCTAGGTAGCTTCTCTGTTTCTCTGTGCTGTTCAGTTGTCCTATCACCTCTTTTGTGATTCTCAATATGCTTCCTCTCTTTCTTGTTTTTATGGCCTAAAATGAGGTAAGATGGTTGTTTAGAAGTTTCCTCCATGAATGAATTCCTTTGTAGGCCCTGGAGGTTGCACCTTCTAAGACCACAAGTACTACAGCTCTTATGTGGGATTGGAAGGTCAATATTCCTAACCCCCAACAGCAGCTGGTGTTGGATCTTCTGGGCAGGGCTAGCCATCAGGATTCCTTAGCCCTAGAGAGTATTATAGGTCCCAGGCCTAGGGTGTCTAAGACCCTTGGTCCTAAAGACTCAACAGCTCTCTAGAACACTTCTAAAATCTACAGCCAGCAGTTTCTCTTCTTTAGCTCTTTACAGACTTCTTTGTTTTCTACTCTCCTTCTTTCTGCTTTGGTCACTTTTGAACTGTTAAGATGCCTCTTATTGGTATGGCCACTGTCACCATTGCTCCCATTCAGGAGGCAGCTATCACTGCCCTTCTTTTTCTGCTGCTACTGCTTCTGATACTGGTCACTGGGCTCACTTCTCCTTCAGTTATCAAGCAGTGAGCTGCTTCACTGCTTCTGTATTTGGCATTCTGGCTGCTTTGTTGTTTCTGTTATTGCTGCTTCAGTGTCTCTACTGTCTCTTGCTGTTGCTGTCATTGGTATTCATTCTGCTTCTTACCTTGTGGTATCAGCTCATCCCACACTACTAAAAGTAGGCAAAAAGAACACTTGAGTGAAGTCTTTTATTAGGCCTAATGTTGCAAATAACAACAACATTGCAAAACCAGAGGGCAGCACAAAAGGTTATCTCTGAGCCAGCTCAGAGAATGAACAACATTCTTATATACCCTGAGAGGGTATTTTTGCACCAATCACAGCAAACCTCTCATGGAAATGAAGGTTTATGTTTGCACCAATCATGGGATAGTTCTCTTTGCACCACTGACAGCAGCCCTTCTGCTGGGCTACCAGAAGTACTACCATTCTGGCCTGGGTTAGTCATAGGATCATCTGGAGCTCATTTAGGTCTGTGATAGAAAAAAATTCCATTCAAACTGCTGACTGTTTGAAATATCCATGGCTGGATCTATACCTTCAGGAGCCAGTGTTGTGCTGCAGTAGCAAATGTCACATGGCTTCCTCAAGGTATCTGTGAAGTATTCAAAACCACTAGTGTTGGAGTAATGGTGGTTCAGCTGGCTGCTTGACTGAGAATCCTTTACTCAAGGCAGCCAGAGTCTAACAGCTGCCAATTAGGGAATCAAATCACCCCATCTTCCAACATCTGTGATTATTTACTGGAGGGTAAAAATTATTTACTGGAGTGCTTATAGGAATAAAAAAAATTACTGTTAACATCAATACTGATTTTGACAATATTTAAAAGTGCTTTTAAGAATTCTTAATATATGCTCAGTGCCTTAGGGAGAGGTGGGTCTTCCTCATTTGTCTCAAGAGCCCTTTTTTTTTTCTCAGGCTTTATATCAAGACAATTATACCATATGACAGTGTGTGTTTTCATTATTTGACTAACCAAGGGTGTAAAACAAGTCCCATTAGGCAATTCTTTCCAAAGAAGCAAAGGGTTCATTTGAAATTCAGAGGTTAGCTACACACTGTCGTTTACACCTGTAATCCCAGCAAGTCAGGAGACTGAAGGAGGAGGATCATGAGTGCAAAGCCAAAGGTAGCCTGTGTAATTTAGTGAGACTCTGTATCAAAAATAAAAAGTAAAAAGTGGCTGGGGCTGCAGCTCATTGATAGAACACTTGTAAAGTATATGCAATGCCCTAGGTTCAACTCCAAATACTGCTAAATAAATAAATAAATGGAAAAAGAAAGAAAGAAAGAAAGAAATTCAGAGGTCATTTAAGACTCCATCTTAGACAATTAGAGTGTGATTTTGTGAAATGAATTCACACTTGAAATTTGTAAGAAAAGAATGAGTTACTGCCATTTATTATTTTGGAAAATAAATTTTTAAAAAGAACATGAAAAACAGTTTTTTGAGAATCCATAATTTATTTTATTCTTTTTTTCCAGAAAGCTGTTCTTTTTTATTTTGACTTTCCTTTTGGCTACCTTATGAGGAAATATGCTTGATTTGTTATAGTATGTCACCCAGTAGGCTCTGCATTACTGAGCTGTACTTACTGTTGGATATGTCAAACTTGTGGTTTTGATTTCTCCTTTTCTCTGTCATGATTTCAAGAGCAAATGAATCTATGTGCCAAAGGCACATGTACATGCTACACCTTTCCATACACACTGACACCTATATAGAAACTCAAAGACAGTGAGTTACTTTGAAGTATTTGATATATTTTCTTAAATTACTCTTTATACCATGTTTGATGAATCTAATTGTCTCACCTTGTAAAACAAATCATGTATAATAAATAGGTGAGAAGAGATAACTCTTCCTTCCAGTATAATTGTAATGTAATACATGGAAAAGGTATGACTAAAATTGAAAGTCTAAGTTAGGCAAATAATGTTGTTGTTGTTGTTAGATGCCATCGAGTCAGTATCCAACTCATAGCGACCCTCTGTACAACAGGGGAAACACTATTGTCAGTGCTTCTCTGCTATTCATAGGGTTTTCAATGGCAGGTTGATTTTTGGGAGGGGGTTGCCAGGTCCTAGGCAAATAATAGAGAATCATAATTGGATGCTAAAATTAATATGAAAATTACAACTAGAAATAGGATATTTGCTTAGTCTCAAAGCATCTCCCCACAAAATACATAATAAAAAGGGAGAAATGGTAAATTTTCAGGAGAATAATCTGGAACACAAGGCTGCGGTTTAGTTCAGTTGGTAGAGCTCTGTGCTGCAGTCTCTGAGGTCCTGAGTTCAATTCCCAGCACTGCAAAAATGGGAGAAGGGCCTGGCAATCCACTCCCAAGGCAATCCCGAAACAGTCAGCCATTGAAAACCCTATGAGGGTCACTATCAGTCGGATACCGACTCGACGGCACCTAACAACAACAACAACAATCTGAAACACAGCACCTTACATATCTGATCTAAGTTAACATTACTAGTAATGAGGCTCATTGTCTGCCTGTACCTCTTCCTGACAGGATGCAATGAGAAGAGCACAGCATCATTTCTGACATCATGATGACAGGATGCAATGAGAAGGGCACGACACCACCTCCAACAGCCTGATCATCTGCAGTCTTTCCTCTGAATTCTGATAACCTTCACTTCTCTTTCTACCTAGATGATCCAAGCTCATACTTCTACCTTGTATATTTATCTTAATGCAATTTCTCCAGGAAATTTCTAGATGCATCCAATATACAGAAGGGTGAGTTAGTGTAACAAGGGATATAAACAGAATAAAACACATTACCTATTCTCTACAAATTTAGAGCATCTCCAAAGATGCAGGAATTGAGCACATAAATATAAGACAAATACACCATAACTAAGTCCTATGGTATTGTTGTTGTTGTTAGGTGCCGTTGAGTCGTGTCTGACTCATAGCGACCCTCATGGGGTTTTCAATGGCAGATTGTTTTCAGGATTGCCTTGGGAGTGGTTGCCACGTCCATCTCCCATTTTTGCAGTGCTGGGAATTGAACTCGGGACCTCAGAGACTGCAGAGCAGCGCTCTACCAACTGAGCTAAATCCCAGCCCAAGTTCTATGGTGCAGGTAGAAGAAATTGGTGAGCTGAGAACTTGACCTTGGTGAACTGGGCCTAGACAAAATAAACATTGGCTGACATATTTAGAATCTTGCATGTCTCACATTGCCAGAGAGGATGTTCACTCTCATTTGTTGCTGTTGTTAGGTGCCATTGAGTCAGGTACAACTCATGATGACATTATGTACAACAGAATGAAACGCTACCTGACACCATGCCATGCCCAGCACTATTGTCAGAGCTTCCCTGCTATTCACAAGGTTTTCAATAGCTGATTGCTTTGAAAGTGGACTGCCAGGTCCTTCTCCCAAGACTACGGCACTGAGTATTCTCAGGTGGTCTCCCATCCAGCTTCTAACCAGGTCCAATCCTGTTTAGCTTCCAAGACTCCAGGGTTGTTTGGCGGTAGACACTCACTCTCACTTAAGAACTTTTAAGACACAAGGCAGCATGTACAAAGTGAGAGAATGAAGAAAATTCTAGAAATACTTGTTTATGCTCATGCTAGACTGTCATTCTGAAATGATACCAAATATTTTCCCACTTCTATTTCCCCTCAAACATTTTCTCTTTCCAATTGCCATTTTGTGGTCTTTCTCCCTTCTTCCCAAAAGTACCTTTTCCATTTTTCTGCTGTCCCTATGGCCACAAAATTTTTACAGGATATTTTCATAGAAATAGTGATGCTCATAGTCTCATATTTTAAGATAATTTAGAAAAGGAAATCATAATTTTATGGTCATTAGAATTGTTAATCACTGAAAATTATACATATATACATAAATATATCTATCTTTTTGGTCCATGAAAGTTAAATTACCAAATGTGTGTGCAACTGATTTGAGTATTTTCTTCACTCAAGAAAATCCTCAAGAAGGATCACTGAAGAATCTTTTAACCTTGCATTCTCTTCCTTTCCGAGGTGTTCTGAAAAAATATCACTTTGTCTCTACACAATGGCACTGAACTCTAGTGTCGTGTATCATTGATTAGTGAACTGTTTCTTGAAATCTTGTGCAGCAAGTATGGTATATTGTGCAGACAGTATTTGCAAGCCAAAGACAAAAAAACTCAGATGCCAAAATGGTGAGTTATAGAATTTATGGTTCCATTTCCCTTGTGGTAGGAAATACACCTGAAAGAATATGAATTAAAGATTAGCAAAAAGAATGAGTGTAGTACACAAAGAATAATCATCGATTTGCCTTTGAGGAATTGAGATGGTGATACAACAACAAAAGAACTATTACTGTCTAAATTAAATTCCCTCATTTTTTCTGGAATAGCTGATTAGATATATATCCCATCTTATAATAAAAATTAATAAAATATTCATCTTGTGTTTTGATAAATTTTAAAATAAATTCAATAGATATTTGTTGGTGCTCTGCATTATATAGATAGCTTTTTCTCACAGTATTCCTGTGTGCTGATCATGAAGAGAAATGGAAGAATAAATTGACTAAGAGAGTTAATTTGAACTGATCATAGTTGCAACTTGGAAAAACAGACATTCAAGCACAACGTGAATATGTGTGCCCAGGGCCTGTAGTTTTAAAGGCAAAAAGCACAAGTGGGGAAGAGGATTACACCAGCTGTTTGTCAAGAATGTAGATTGGTGCAGGGAGGGGATCAAGCTGTTTTATAAGGGATTAGGTAATTTGAATAATATATTAATACAGTTGGGTGCACAGCACATGTCTGTATTCCCAGCTACTTAGGAGGCTGAGGGAGAAGGAACACAAGTTCTAGGCCAGAGGCAGCCTGTATAAGGTAATGAGATCCTGTCTCAAAAAATAAAGAAAAAAAGGCTGGGTGCAGTGGCGCATGCCTGTAATCCCAGCAGCTCGGGAGGTGGAGGCAGGAGGATCGCAAATTCGAGACCAGAGGCAGTCTGTGTAACTTAGTGAGACCCTGTCTCAAACAGTAAAAAAAAAAAAAAAAAAAAAAGGGCTGGGGGCACACTTGCAAAGTGGTCCAGCACTTGCAAAGCATGCAGGCGTGAGGCCCTGGGTTCAACCCCTAGTACCACACACACAAAAAAAAAAATTAAAAAAAGAAGTTTAGGGTACAGTGTAGTGGTAGAGTACTTGCCTATCATGTGTGAGGCCTTAGATTGAACCCCTCAGTACTGAAAAAAAGAACAAAGTTCTCAGAGTGGGAGGAGAGAAAGGACAAGAACAAATAAATTCTTGGTAAAGAAAAAAGGAAAATTAGAGGTGCGATAACCCTAGTTAACTTTCTACAGGATTGCAATGTTTGGCTTTAAGGGAAATCATAACTCTCAGCATGTATGCCACAGAATAAGTTTTGGCCTGCTGGGAAAAGGATGTGCCTCTGCACAGTATCAAAAGTTCTCTGACATAGACATGACTGAAGTCTCCCTTCTCACGTTTTATTGGCCTAGTATTTTGAGACTACCTCAATCTGCTTTGTGCTTTCATTTTAATTTCTTCCACATAAGTATGGGAAATACTCTCATTATAATAATGGAACAGTTGAGTCTCACCAACAGCCAAATACTTAGTCCAAGTTAACTGGATGTACAAAGTGAACCAAGTTCCCAATCCCACACCTCTGATCCAGAGATCATGCTCTCCCCACACCACTCAATTCCTCAGAAGTCTGCTGGGAAAGCAAGGTTTCAATAATTGTTATCTGATTCATTTTTTTTTATCTAGCTTCTGTTTAAATTCCTTACCTTTCAACCAACTCCCAAACAATAAATGATAGATAATTTCTAGTATTGTCTGAGAAAATACAGCCTTGAATGGGCAGCAACAGAATAAATTTAAAATCCACTGCACCAATGTCTTCTCAAGGCAAAGGCTCTTTTCTATCATGAGAGTAGCCACCTCTTTCTTCTCCCACTCATTCCCCTCATCTTCCTGCTCAGCAACAATTCTCCATGCAATTTCCATCCAAGGGAATCAAAGAGGGAAATGACAAATACGTTATTCTTCCCCCAAGCTGTTTATCACCTTCCAAACTTTTAATTACACATTGGGTGTATCTTACAAACATGTTCTTAGATATGTTCTTTTTCTGATAATCTCCGGGAAAGACAGAGTACAATTCAGACAGTTAAGTAGATTGCACAAGGCTGCCAGATTTTCAAGTGGGGACTAAAATGTGCTGCTTCCCTGAGAAGTAGGAGACACCAATACAAAACATTGACAAAATGAACTGCACAAATGTATTTTCTGAATCTTACACCGATCAGTCAACACTTGCCTGTAGATTCAATTCAATTCATAGCATTAAATTGTGTAGTTATCCGCTACAGTATACTGTGGGTGAAAAAATTCTCAAAACTGTTGAGAATTTTTTTGTTTGTTTGTTTTTAGTATCATTTTCTATAACTTCTTCTTTGGGAAAAGCACTAATGTCAAATTATTTCCTTTAAACCTGGTCACCAATGTTAAGTGGAAGCTCATTTATACATATTCTCTATTGCAGCCATTCACAATGCCATGTTCTGACTGACACATCCTGAGGTTTTTCTGAAGCAATTTGTACTTATTTGGAACTTTCAACAAACTATTTATGAACTATACCCATGAGGATGCGGTGTATTAAGCAAAAAAAAATTAGTGTAATTTTTCCCATCTTTTTTGAGGTTTGATTTACAATTAAAATTTTTATGTATTTGAGGAATACATGTTGTAACAACATACATATACATTGTGAAGTGATTACCACAATCAAATCAATTTAACACATCTATCACCACACAAAGTTACTCTTATGTGTGTGTATGTGTTTGTGGTGAAGAAAATATCTGCACTCTGAGAAAAGTTCAAGCAAACAAAATAGGATTATCAACTATAGTCACTATGTTGTGCAGTAGATTCCCAGCACTTAATTCACTTTATAAATGAAAGCTTGTAACTTTTGACAAACATCTCATTTCTCCCACCTCCTCAGCCCCTGGCAACTACCATTCTACTCAACTACTAAGAGCTCTGGTATTTCTGGATTCTACATTGTAAATGAGATCATATGCAGTATTTGCTTTCCTGTGTCTGGCTTATTTCACTTAGTGTCTTCTAAGTTCATCTACAGCAACAGATCAATGAAGAAAAGGAAAACCCTCCACTACATGGATTGACACGGTATCTGAAACATTGGGCTCAAACATAAATAAGATGGTGTGCCTGGCACAGAATCGGGGAGTGTTTTGGCTGTACATAGAGTTGCTACAAGTTGGACATGATGCAATGGTACCTAACAACAACAACAAGGTTCATCTATGTTGTTACAAGTGTTAGGATTTCCTTCCTGTTTAAAGAATAATATCACATTTTGTTTACTGTCTAATCTTTCAACAGATACTTCCAGGTCTATATCCAAAAAAATGAAATCAATATTTCTAAGCGATATCTGTATTATCATGCTCATTGAAGCATTAAAACAGCAATGAATTTGAGGGTGCAGGTATGCCCTCGAGATACTGAATTCATTTCCTTTTGATGTATACTCAAAAGCGTGGTTGTTGAATAATATGGAGATTCTGTTTTGATTTTTTAGAAACTTCCATATGAATCAACACAATAATTGCACCATTTTATATACCTAGCAACAATGTGCAAAGGGTCCATTTTCTCAGCTTGTTATCTTTTATCTTTTTGATGATGGCCATTTTAACAAGAGAAAGGTAGTACTCATTGTGCTTTGATTTGCATTTCCCTGATAATTAGTGATGTTGAGCATTGTTTCATATACTTCTTGGTCATTTTTACATCTTGCTTAGAAAAATATTTATTTGGTTCCTTTGTTCATTTTTTATTTTAGTTACTTATTTTTCTTATTGATATATATGTATATATATATATATTGTTCATAAATATTTTATTCCATTCCATTCTATGAATTGCCTTTCATTATCCTGATTGTTTCCTTAGATGTGCAGAGGCTTTTAGTATAATATAGTCTCTATTGTTTTTTCTTTAGTCATTTTTGACTTAATGTACAACTTAATGAGTTTCATTATGACATTGTACATGCATATTGTACGTTACTCATGTTTACTTCCCCATTACCCTGTCATGACCTTCCTCCCCCTCAATGGTCCCCCTTTTACTTGATTGTCTTGTTTGTATGTATATGCCTGCAGCCATAGCCCTGTGGCATCCGATCCCGTCAGATCTCGGAAGCTAAGCAGGGTCGGGTCTGGTTAGTACCTGGATGGGAGACCGCCTGGGAACACCAGAAGCTGTAGGCTTGGGAGAAGGACCTGGCAACCCCCTCCCAAAAATCAATCTGCCATTGAAAACCCCATGAACAGCAGAGAGGCACTGACAATAGTCTTTCCCCTGTTGTACAGAAGGTCGCTATGAGTCGGATACCGACTCGACAGCACCTAACAACAACAACAATACATATATATATATATATATATATATATGAATCCGGATCTCGCCTTAAGGGCAAAGCATGTGATCCGGATCTCGCCTTAAGGGCAAAGCATGTGATATTTCTCTTCCTTTTCCCCATTACCCTTTCTTATTGATCACTTCCCTTTTTCTCCCTCTAGAGAGGACTTCTTTTACTTTCATGACATATATATGCTAATATTGAATATATATGAGAGGAAACAGGTAGTGTTTGTCTTTCTGGGTCTGTTTTATTTTGCTTAATATGATGATCTCTAGTTCCATTCATTTTCCGGCAAATGCCAGAATTTTGTCCTTCTTTATGGTTGAATAAAGCTCCATAGTATATACACATGATGTTTTCCTTATCTACTCATCTACTGATGGACACCTAGGTTGATTCCATATTTTGACTGTTGTAAATAAACATGGATGAGCAGGCATCTTTATGGTATGTTGACTTATAGTCCTTTGGATATATACCCAGGAGTGGTATAGCTGGGTCAAATGGTAGTTCTGTTTTTAGTTGTGGATTTTTTTTTTTTTTGAGAAACCTCTATGCTGATTTTCATAGAGGCTGCATCAGTCTGCAGTCTGTCAGAAGTGTACTAGATGCTGGCCACACACACACACACACACACACACACACACACACACACACACACTTATAATGTTGTTGTTAGGTGCTGTCGAGTTGAGTCTGGCCCTATGCCAGTGCTTCTCTACTATTCATAGAGTTTTTAATGGCTGGTTGACTTTCAGAATTGCTTCAGGAGTGGGTTGCCACATCCTTCTCCCATTTTTGCCATGCTGGGGATTGAATCCAGGGCCTCAGAGAGCACAAAGCTGTACTCCACAAACTGAGCTAAACCCCAGCCCCACATATATACACATATCTGTATATATGTTACATCTTCTTGATGTATTATTCTCCTTTAATTAAAATATATAGACCTTCTTTATCTCTCCTTACTAATTTTAACCTGAGGTCTACTTTCTCTGAAATAAGGATGGTTATTCCTTTTTTGTTTTTGGCTTCCATTTGCTTGGTATATCAATTTCATCCTTTCATTTTCATTCTGTCAGTGTCCTTGCAAATGAGATGTGTTTTTTGCAGGAAACAAAATGTTGGATTTTGTTTTTTTTTTTAATCCAATCTAATAGTCTATGTCTTTTAATGGGAGAATTAAAATCATTTATACTTAGGATTATTATTGAGATGGGTTTGCTGACTCTTGTAATTGTGTTGAGTGTTTCCCTAAGTTGGTTGACATACTATTTGCCTTTTGTTTCTTATTCATATTTGGATTTTCCTGGTTTTTTTTTTTTTGAGTTATACATGA
>VMDO01031962.1:0-19490 GCA_007922755.1 Pedetes capensis
CAAAACAATATTCCTACAACAATGAGCACATATTAACAAGACATAACCATAAGATAAATAAAAACTACAGCCTGATTATTCAACATAAAAGAATATGATATAAGCTGTCCAAAAATACTTATATAAATGGGTCCATTAGAGAAAAGAAAGCTATGAGAGTTGACAATTCAGGAAAGGTTGGAAATAACTTTTAAAAATCACTACAGAAATAAAGAAACTAGAACAAAACTGAAAATATGTAAACATTAAAGATAATGGATTGAAAGAAAAATATTAAAAATATACCAAATGTTTAAATAAGAAAATCAGTAAATAATACATTTTAAGATAAAAGATTAAAAGAAAATTATATGAAAAGAACATAAAAATATATGTATAATAGAAAGCATTGAAGGAAGCAAAGCATTAAATAGAACATATATTGAAAATCATAATTCAAGAAAAAATTCTTAAAATATAACCTGACTAAAACACATATTAAATGATTATACTGAAAAAGTAAGAAAACAGACCCAGAATGGACAACATTAAGGATATTCTTCATGGAAATATGGAGCAAAATCAACTATAGGGAAAGAAAGTTGGATTGTGATTAGCTGTTTTATTGCAATTCTATGTCAGAAGATAATAGAGTAACATATTTAATATACTCAAGAACAGAAAATATGAGCCAAAGATTTTAAATCTAAGTAAATTAACCTTATAATATAAAGACTACAGAAAAATTTTATGGTCATACAAGAATTGAGGGAAATATCGCTACATTGGCAATTCCCAAGGATTCTCTGATAGAATACACCTTAGAATGGACAGACACATAGAAGCTGGTGGTAAGTATTGATTATTTACCTTTAGCAATAAGAATAAATAATTCTTAAAAGAATGGGAGTAGTAATGAATATAAGCTTTAAATTAAAGATACACTGTACACATTGAAAAAGATGGGAGTAGGAATGAGAGACTTCTGATTTGGGGTAATAAAAAGGTTAGTGAAAAAAGATGAGTGTAATACTGAGAAAATGTGTTGAAAACAACCATTTCTTACCCCTGAAAACTGACCAAAAGCATTATTGAATTAAGAGGTATTTCTTCTTGAAAAGCCACCAGAGCTGCCATAAAAACAGTAGGAATCTTAGTAGTAGAAAACCTTAGTAGTAGAATTTTTGCCTGTAGTTCCTTTATTCCCTCTCCTAGCTTGGTCATTGGGAAATGTACTTTTACTAACACAGAGCTGGCTACATAAAACTAGCAGATTTTTTTTCTTTTACTATGCAGTACCCTTATTTTATTAGCAATTTTTAGTATACAACTTAATGAGTCTCATTATGCATTTGCATACAGGCATTTCATTGTATATTGCTTATGATCACCCTCCCCCATTACCTCTCATGATCCTCCTCCACTCATCCCCTCTCTCTACATCCATAGTCCCCCTTCAACTTGTATGTCTTATTTGTGTGCATATCTATATCTATACCTCTCTCTCTCTCTCTCTACACACACACACACACACACACACACACACACACACACACACACACACACACACGGGATAGACTCCTCTCAAGAGGACACAAGAAGAAGGTCCTTACCAGATGCTAGTGAGGTGGTCTTGAATGCCTCAGCTTCCAGGACTGTGAAAGAATCAATTTCTCTTCTTTATAAGTTACCCAGTCGGTGCTGTTCTGTTAGAGTAGCACCGAGTGAGCTAAGACAGTGGTGGTACAGGTGGACATTTAACAAGGACATCCTGGAAATTTGAGAGTCTTAGAATGGCTAAGCCTGCAGCTGTAGCCCTGTGGCATCCGATCCCGTTAGATCTCCGAAGCTAAGCAGGGTCGGGCCTGGTTAGTACCTGGATGGGAGACCGCCTGGGAACACCAGAAGCTGTAGGCTGGGAGAAGGACCTGGCAACCCCCTCTCAAAAATCAATCTGCCATTGAAAACCCTATGAACGGCAGAGAAGCACTGACAATAGTGTTTCCCCTGTTGTGCAGAGGGTCGGTATGAGTCGGATACCGACTCGACGGCACCTAACAACAACAACAACAACAAGAATGGCTAAGTTCTGCACACAATCTAGATTGACAAGAAAAAATATATTCACAAGTGGGGAAGACCTGAGAGAGCCTTGCTGTCTTATGAAGCCATCAGTCCTATCATGAGGACTAATGACCTTATCTAGTCTCAATTACTTCCAAATACCACACCTCTACATACCATCAGGATATGGATTTGGGGGATAAGAGTTCAACAAGGGCACAATTATACCATTGCATTTGTGTGGGGCATATGAGGTGTGATCAAAAGAAACAGTGAATGTTTAAGTTTTCAAAAAATTATCACAGTAAAAGACACATTGCTATTAATCCCCCTCAAAATACTCCCTCTGGCTTTAAACACACTTATGCCATCGTTCTTGCCACTTTTTTTTTCTGTTCTCAAGCATTTCTCTTTTTTAAAATTTTTTATTGGAAATTTTTAATGTACACCTTAATGTGATTCATTCTGACACGCTTTTCATTGTGACATTTCCATATATGCATTTTGATATACATTATTCACATAGGTTTCCCCTTACCCTCTTGTATGCTTCCTGCCCATCCCGCCCCCCGCATCAAAGACTTCTCTACCATTTATTTGTCTTTTTATGTAATATTTTTCTATATATCCATGGGTTCCAGTTCTGTTTAAGATAGAAACTTTTCCTGTAGTGAACTTTCTTTTTACCTTGTCAAAACTATTACATGCATTTTTTAGACCATCTATAATAATACCATTCTTAGCTTTTTTTTCTTTTATTATGATCTGACCTTTGTATAGGATTTTTTCCTTTTTATAATTTTGATTCAGCTCCCACATGTGAGTAAGAACATGTGGTGTTTCTCTTTCTGAGTTTGTGTTTGTTCACTTAAAATAATTTTCTATAATTCCATCCATTTTGCTACAAATGGTCTTATTTCATTTTTTTGATTGCTCAGTAGTATTCCATTGTGTATATGTACCATAGTTTTTTTTTTAATCCATTCTTCTGTTGAAGGGCACTTTGGTTGATTCTATGTCCTTGCTATTGTGAAAAGTGTTGCATTGAACATGGAGATGCAGGTGTCTCTGTGGTATGGGGTAAGGGAGATGACACATCTCCCTTTGGGTAAATTCCCAATTGTGTTATAGCTGGGTCAAATGGTAGATCTATTTTCAGTTTTTTAAGATACCTCCATATTGATTTCCACAGTGGTTGGACCAATTTACAGCTCCACCAACAATGTAAGAGTGTTCCCTTTACCCCGCAACCTCGCCAGCATTTGTTGTTATTTGTTTTATTGATCTTGGCCATTCTTACTGGTATAAGGTGATATCTCAGAGTTGTTTGATTTGTATTTCCCTAATGCTTGCCACTTTTTGAAGCAGTTCTGGAACTTCTCTTTGATGAGTGTCTTTACTTTCATCCTCCATCATGACAACACTCTGTGTCACACTTTGCTTTTGGTATGGCAAAATTTTTGTCAAATAAAAACATTGCAGTGTGTGTTCATCCATCTTATTCACCAGACTGGCAACATGTGACCTCTGGCTCTTCCTCAAAGTCAAAATGACTATGAGAGGTAAACATTTTGAATGACTTCCGGACATTGAGGCAGCTATGCTAGTATGCTAAAGGCACTCACTAAAGAAGACTTCCAGAACTTCAGAAACTGGCAAGGACAGTGGGATAAGTGTATTCAAAGCTAGAGGAAGCGTTTTGAGGGAGATTAATGGCAATGTGTCTTTTACTGTTACAAATTAAGAACAATGTAAACATCCACTATAATTTTTGATTACACCAGATATCTGCTTATAATGAATTATCTCAGTTTCTTTTCATTCAATGGATCATTTTACTAGATGTGGAATTCTTAATGGACTGTTTTTTCTTTTACTACTTTGAATATGTCTTCTGATCCCCTTTGCTCCTGATTAGAAGTGAATTATTAATTGTATTAGTGCTCTTCTACATGGGATGAGTTGTTATTTTTGTTATTTTTGCTTTCTTTTCTTTCATTCATTTTAATTGTTGCTTTCATAATTTTCTATTTTATTTTCAGCAGTATAACTATGTGTCTAGGCCAATATTTCTTTGTGTTTATCCTATTCGGGCTTTGTTAAGATTCTTGGATGTGTAGATGAACTGTGGGGAAAAAAACCTTACAATAAAATATGTGAAATTCTTGGCTACTCTTTCTTCAAGTGTCCTATCCCTTTTCAGTGTCTCTTTCTGTAATTCCCATTACATATATGTTACTACACTTGACATTGTGGTCTCCAGCTCTGAAGCCCTGTCTCACTATCTCTGCTATGTTATGATAAAGCAAGAAGACCCTCATCAGATCCCAGCAGAGGCCATTGCCATACTCTTACATTTCTCAGCCTCCAGACCCATGAGAAAAACAAACATCTCTATTCTTTACAAGTTACTCATTCTGAGGTATTCAGTTATAATAACAGAAAGCAGACTAAGACAATGAATTACTCAACTAAGTCTTTCAGGCTGAAAGGAAATGACATCAAACAGTAACTCTACTTCATGAGATGAAACGGAGAACACAGGAAATGGCATCTATGTGAGTGAATATACTTCTCTTTTCTCCTCTAATTTCATTAAAGAACATGAAATTCTATTTGTTAACACTGTACTGTTGGGTTTTTATATGTATGTGCAGTTTATTATATATTATATTACACACATAATGAGGTATATGTAAAACATTTGACAAAAATCACACAAAGGAGTTTGGAGGAGTTAGTAGCAAAAAAAATTAGTAAAAGAAAAAATACTCAAAGAAACACATGAATGTTTTAACATTGGAGTTATCCTACAAGAACTTTTAGAATATTAAGAAAATAAAAGGAAAAGATGAAGAAAGTAGATAAAAAGATGGCATATTTTGACAAAGAGTTAAAAATTTATCAAAAACAATAACAGAAATGTAGTACTGAAAGTAACAACTAATTTTATAAGGTTAAAAACTTATCGAACATTATAAGACAAAATTTGTGACCCAAAAGATAAATTTATAGAAAATACCTAAACTGAGTTACCAAAAGGGGAAAAAAGTAGAAAATACAGAACAAAGCATTAAAGATATATAAATTATAACATAGACACATTTTTAACACCAGAAATCTAACATTACAAATGTAAATGCTCATAAAAGAAACAATGTGTTAGAAATGATCAGAGAAAATTACTATATAATTTCTAAATGGGGACTTTTCTTAACTCTGTCTTAAAGTCAGGATCAGTAAGGGAAATGAGTGGAAGATTTTATTTCCAGTACAGAATTATCCTGTATTGGAAGGAATATAAGGAGGTAAAGGATAATTGACAAACTGGAAAAACTTACAACCCAATAACCATTTGTCTTCTCAGAAATGTCAGAGTTGATAGCTACAGCTTTTACGGAATTATCTTTCTAGGTTTGTGTGACCCTGTTCTCTTCTGACTTTTCT
The DNA here is from genome assembly GCA_007922755.1 of Pedetes capensis. NCBI lineage: Eukaryota > Metazoa > Chordata > Mammalia > Rodentia > Pedetidae > Pedetes > Pedetes capensis. The sequence goes on from VMDO01031962.1 coordinate 5,491, forward strand.
CTTCTCCAACCTTTGAAGACTTGCTTTTCTTCACTTAACACCATGAATGCTGCTGAAGTTCAATATTGCTTTTTTTTTTTTCCCACTCGATTTCCCTCCCTAGATGATTACTTTCACTTCTAGAACTTTGGTTAGCACATATACGCAGATGACTCATCAAATTGTATCTTCAATTAAGCTTCTCTGCTAGCTCAAGAGCTATGTATCCAGCTGCTTACATGTGTGTTTCAACTTCATACCTAATCACATCCCAAATAATCTCTGCACAATCTGAATTTACACCAGTGTTTCCTAACACAATGAGTAAACACTCATTTCAAAAACCAAACCATCATCCTTGACATTGTTTTGTATTCCTCACTCCACATATGGAGTGTACTGCCCAATCCTATGGGAAGAATCTCCTAAATGTGTTTCTAATCTGAACATTCTTCTCTCTTGATCTCATTGCTACTCTATCCAAAGTTACCAGCATTTCTCCTCTAGATTTCTGCTACTGTCTTTGAACTGGTTTATATTATCCTCTCTGCCTTTCTTCAATTCATCCCCTACACTTTAGCCACAAATATACATTTTTTTTCAGTAATAGGGGATTGAATCCAGGGCCTTGCACATGGTAGGCAAGTGCTTTACCACTGAGCTACACACTCAGGTTCTTTTTTTGAGGCAAAGTCTCCTAAATTTCACAGGCTGCCTCTGGCCTTGAACTTGTGGTCCTCCTGCCTCTACCTCCTGAGTCGCTGGGATTATACATGTGTCTCACAGTACCTAGCTCTAAGATACATTTTTAAACTGTTTTTTATTTGTGATTTTTAATGTACACCTTAATGGGTCTCAATATGACATTTCTATATATGCATGTCATTTTACATTACTCCCATCACTGCCCCCTTACCCTTTCATGACCCCCTAAGATACATTTTTGAAATGCAAAACAATACAAAACAGAAAACAAAAATAAACAAAAAACCCCAGCTCCCTTTCAAATCAGCTCTTAAAAAAGACAAACCTACTTAACTGGACTAACCCACCTCCCTAGCCTCATCTTCAATTACCTCCCCTGCATGGCCTTTACTCCAGCTATGGTTTTTTTAAAATCCCCCACAGCTGACACAACTCCCTACCACCACAGAGCTATGGCACCCTGTTCAATACTGTAAAGTTCTGTGTTCTGCATCTCAATGTGGCTAACCTGTGCTTTAGCAGCATTTCCCAGGGGAACCTTTCCTGAATTTCCTATGATACTCTCTCACACATTGCCCACTTCCTTACAGCAAGAACATCCCTTACTGCTGCTGTCTGACATTCATTTATTTGATTGAAGTCCGTCTCTTCCTACTGGATTTTGTGATTATAGAGGGCAAAATCCTGTATATATTGTGCACCACTGTGTCCCTGTGCCTAGCACTATAAGTACACAAACATAACTGCTGGATGAAGAGTGCACACAAGAATTTAAAGAAAGTCAGTATTCAGACTCAATAACAAATTAGCCTCCACATGGCTAGGTCACATGTCTGAGACTGAGTTTATCAATATTTTATTTTCATGATTATGTTGCTAATTATTATTACTACTAATAGTACCACTACCTAGTTCTTTCACTATTACCACTTCCAATAACAATGTTAACAACCCCTGAGGTGTTTGGTATAATTTGGTGAATTAAAGCCATGTTGTGCTGTTATAATTCATCCTACTAACTACAAATTTTCAAATGTATCAAAATCTTGCTATCTGAAGTATTATAGGATCTAGTAGCATTCATTTAGGACATGTAGATTACCATAATCCAAGGTTTAATTCACAAAACTGTGTTTCTCAGAATACCTCAAAACTCCAAATCTAGGAAGAAACCCTGTCAAGAAAATAAAAAGGAAGCCAAACTGTTTGTTATACTGTATTGCCATTCTCATCCACACCGAGAACATTTTCAGCACATTAAGACACAGAGGGACAAAATATTGTGAACAGATAACAGAATCTCTCCTTAGCTAAACCCCCAAAAGGACATGAGACCAGGATATCGACACAAACTGTTTTGTGAACAGACAAGGAAAATGACTCAGATAACAAGAGAAAGGAAACAGGAAGAGATAATTAATCCAACTATCTCTGGTGCTTCAACATTTTCATATTTAGATTCTCATATACCACTTCAATTTGCATTTGTTTGTGTACTTCATAAGTGTTTATACTTCATATGTGTGCTTTGCTTATCCAGCTAGCTTATATATGTGAACATCTCACAGGAGCATAAGTGAGAGAAGATGCAAATGAAGATCAGATGAATATAGAGGGAAAGATGATATGCCATTGGGTGGGGACTTGGCAGAGTTCTAGGATGGCAATTGCCTCCTCTGATTAAGTGATTACGTCTTAGCTCCAAGCTAGGCTTATTTATTTATTTTTTCACTCTGGGATGAAAGATTTTTCCCTTTCTAGTTTCTTCTTTTCTAAGTTGATCCCATTACACCCAGTAAACAATGCTAGACCCATTTCTCTGACATTGAGACCATTGTTTTACAACCAATCCAGCTGATCAGCAGCAAGGTTACAACAATAAGACTAGAAATATTCTAACCATAGAGAGTGCATATATAGCTCTGACTCTCCAATTATTTTCTAAAAATAGCTACAAATTTAACTCCCTTGTGTTACCCTTTAAGAAATATGGTTTCCTTAAAGGCAACACCACTTGTTTCTGTATACTACCTCGTTTCCATTGCTGTCTTCATTTCAGCCATCCCACAGCCTATTTTCTAGAGAGAATATCCTAGTACTCCAGAGGAGAGACAGTGGTAGTTTGGTGGATAGAGCAATGGCAATCTATGTTGTTATTTCCTGATGGAGTAAAGATCAAGGCCTCATATATGCAATAGCACAATCTACTAGTGTAGACAAAAGATACAAAATCTGTCTGAAGCCAAAGTCAATATGTACTTGTGCTAATGTATGGCAAATGTTCTATTGGGTTACAAAGTAAGCCAATATAAAAAGAGAGAAAAGATGGCTCATCTTTAATAAGAATTGAGAAGTAGAGTTCACCAAGTATTATTATTACCCTTAGTAAAAGCTACCATTTACCAAACCCTTATATTTTGGCAGGAACTATGATAAATGCTTTATACAGATTCTCTCATAGAATCATCAAACTAATGGTACCCATGAAGGAGGAACAATATCTGTTATTTATTATATAAGAAAACAAAAGCTTAGAGTCATGAAAAAAATAGTTTGGCAATGATGCAGTGACAGAGACAATGTTCAAGTTCAGGCTGAGTTCAAAGTATATGTAGCTAATCATCGCTCTATACAGGTCTTCTGTTTCTCTTTTTCTCAATACCATTCCACACACACCATCTCCAACTGATTTTTAAGTTTATTTTGCTTTGTTTTCCAGAAATCAGGAAGAGAATAGGGCACTGTAAGGCAGTAGTGATAGGGACCCTGGCCTGTAGGACTCTGTACAAATGTCATACTCCAGAAGCAGTTGAGAGATAAGAAATGGAGAGAAGGTAACCAATATATACCAGTTGCTTGTCCTGGGAAGCTCCATGCCTCCTTTGCTGTTATATTTGCATATTACCAGGTCATTTGCCCTTGAGTTTAAAACATTCCATTTTCAGTGCACTTTCCATCTGTTGACTTTCATTTTCATTCTTTTCATTAGTAGAAATGGAAATCATATACTTTAGGACCAGGAAATTTAGGGCAGGTATTATTATTATTGGGGCTGGGATTTAGCTCAGTTGGTAGAATGCCGCTCTGCAGTCTCTGAGATCCCGAGTTTGATTCCCAGCACCGCAAAAAATGGGAGAAGGACATGGCAACCCACTCCCAAGGCAATCCCAAAATAATCTGCCATTGAAAACCCTATGAGGGTCTCTATTAGTCGGACATGACTCGACCGCATCTAACAACAACAGCAACAAGAATTATTATTATTATTTTCCAAATGCGCTCAGAGAATGACAGGCCCCAAGTCAAATTAAGTCCTAGTAAGAAAGGAGCTGCCTGCAGCCATAGCCCTGTGGCATCTGATCCTGTCAGATCTCGGAAGCTAAGCAGGGTGGGGCCTGGTTAGTACCTGGATGGGAGACTGCCTGGGAACACCAGAAGCTGTAGGCTTGGGAGAAGGACCTGGCAACCCCCTCCCAAAAATCAATCTGCCATTGAAAACCCTATGAACAGCAGAGAAGCACTGACAATAGTGTTTCCCCTGTTGTACAGAGGGTCCCCCTATTGTGCAGAGGGTCGCTATGAGTTGGATACCGACTCAAAGGCACCTAACAACAACAACAACAAGAAAGGAGCCAAAACTTAAACCTAGGACTCACACTTCCAAATGCAGGGCCCTGAAGCATGTGTGGTGTGAATGCTACATGTCCAGCAGTCTCCTTGGCCCCTTTACCTGTCCTGCACTAAAATATATCCAAAGACATGTTCATAAATTCACTTAGAAACCCAGTCCACTTCCTCTGTCTTCCATCCCAGTGACTGGCACCACCATGTAGGTGTGCATGACAGAAACCCAAGGTCACTTTCCATTTTTCTCCAGTTAGGAAATGCAGAAGAAAATATTGACATTTGAATATTTGTCTCTTTGTGGGTCTGTTGAAAATTAAAGGTCTCTGAATACCTGTGAATAATATTAAGCCTATTTAAAAACTTAATGTGTACTAGAACTTAGAATTACAGCTATTCTTAAATTGAATGAAGTTGTCTTTCTGGGTATAAATCAATAGCTGTATATAACACAGAAGTGAGGTTTTCTGAAACCATAAGAACACCTAATGTGTGTTATAGCAGCTTTTTTCAAAATATGTGTTTACAAGGGGCTTTTATACGTGTTATCTCTCTAATCCCCACACACCATTAGAGTGATATTGTTAACCTTCTTTAGTAGGTAGGAAACTGAAGCACTGAGAGAGGACGTGGTTTGCTCAAAGTCACACCTCCCCCAGTAAAGGAACATAAGCTCAGCTGCCCACAGTCTGTGGTCTTTCTATAACCTTCATAATTTCACACTGCCCCCTAAATTTAGTCTGGTTTGAGTTCCATATCTGAGGATGTGAAGGGCCTTCCTCTCCATAGAGTTGGGTCTCTCGGGAGGCGAAAAGGGAGAGAATGCCTCAGGGAGAGGCTCCACAGGGCACCATCTCCAATCAGCCTCTGATGTGCTAGGTGAAAAAGAAGATTCTCTCTCCTATCTGCCACCTGACCAAATGGAACAAGGCGTTAAAATATGTTCAGCATTGAGCTTTTGATATGCCTTTAGAAATCTTGGCCTCTGTTTTGGAATTAACTTGGAATACTGTGACAGACATGATATATTATTGTGACAAGTCCCACGGAAGCTCACAAAGGGAAAAGATAAAAAGATGACAAATAGCTGAGAAGAAGAAAGGTTCTCAAAGGTATTTGGCAAATGGGAATTATTACACTTTTGTGGATGCACAAAGTTTGGGTAGACAGGTTAGTTCAGTTGAGTGCAACTCCCTATGAGCTATCCTTTAACAGTGTGCCTCTGATCCTAGCCACTGCACCAGATCCCAACATGTCCTTTGATTTAGAAATTCTTAAAACCTTCATAGCTATACCTGAAAAGCACAGTTAATTCTTAAGACACTCAGGCTTACTACAGTCCTCTTGTATTATGGAATCCCGAATTCAACTGTCTTCTTTCCATTCTTAAATAGGCCCTTTATTCTCTGGTTCCCACTGCCACAGAAACTAAACTTTGTGCCCCAGGGCTGTCTATATGAGCCTAAGTAAATTTCAACATATGTCTAACTCCTAAACACCTTTGTATTTAGAGGAGAAATACTTGCTATTTCCAAAAGAAAAGATACACGAGAGAGGAACATTGACCAAGTGTCCCTGAGCATGGATGGCTTTGTGATTTTCTGGAGCTTTCTGACTACCATTACAGAGCATTTCATTTTCAAGCAGCACAATTTCCCAATTACTCCAGAGATCCTCTTAAGCGAAGCTACTTCAGAGCTGTGGCACAAACTGCCCATTCCCTTCTTGTTTTTTGTGTTCATTAGCAATCCTCTAGCATCTCTCAGATAGCTGCCACTTCAATACATAGCTGAAAACCTTAGCAACAATTCATCCTTTGATGATCACTTGCAGCAGCAGTCATGACGCATTTTAAATGAGCAAAGGCCCCTAAAGCGGCCCATCTGGCAAGAAAGGACAACTGGAAGTCTTGCCCCTGACAAACTGTATCTGGATGATGGAGTACACAGCACAGTATGTCCATTTTTTACTCATTGTTTCCTGAAGAGCTTATAATAGCATTTCCATAAAGATCACAGAAGTCAATTGCTGTCTTGAAGCAAATTGCAGCCACCCTCTTCGTGCTCAAAAACCTCAAATCTGCCACAGGGCTGGGTCTGTTTATCACTTGGCAGGCTCCCAGGAAATGAAATGCAAACAGGAAAGTAGTGAGGCTCAGGGCTAAGTATAACTTTTAACAGAACAATGTTGAAATTTTTCTTGATATCTCCTGAATCACCTTTTTAAAGAGACTTTTCCATATCCAAAGATCCTCTCCTTCAAGATCTCTGTGTTAGTCAAGCTGTTCTAAAATTCAAACAAAGGAAATCAGGCAGAGCAGTTCTCAAGGTACTTTTCAAGAGTACATTTAGCAAATCTGAGCTTTGTGCCTTTAATAATGGTTTTTCTGTTCAATCTTAGTGTACATTTTCTTTCTGGAATTGCTCCAAGATGAAAGAACAAATAATTAACATTTTTAAATTTAATAAAATCTGGAAAATAAGAGGGAGTAATGTCAGCTATCAAACGGAATTTTATTTTTGCTCTACATTTCCTGTGAGGGAAGAAATGAGATCTCTTTTCCACCTCTTATCTAAGGACAGGTTGAGGTCTTCTAGGGAAGTCTCCCACCAGGATGGCTGGAGGCATTTTGCTGGCAGAAGAGCTCATCTGTGTCTAAGCTTAGAAATAAAAAATAAAAGCCATACAGGACAAAGAAGTAACAATCAGAATCCAAAGGCAAATAATCTCCCTCCTCAATTAGCCACCAGCTCTATTCTATCTACTAGTTATTTCCATTTACAGAGGACCACCATGGGGTTCCATGGCAGTGACCCTTTGGTAAATATGTCTGGTTATTCATGAAACACAGGAAGACTATTCCTTGCCAGATATGACTGGACTGGTTTTTCTATCTTGGGATGAAATAGGCTGCCAATGTTAAAGAAATATGCATCAGGCCTAGGTCTACAGCATAAGTTTAATGAAAAAAAAAAGAATAATAATAATAAATAAATATATGTATCGCTATGCAACCAAATAATTGGTAAAATATTCTGTAACTCCAATCTCACCCCTAGAATACAGACTTCACTCAGTAAGACTTATCACAAATGAGAAAACTGAATTATATTCCAGAAGTGGTCATTTTTTGAGGTCAGGTGAGATAATTTTGGCTACGTATCATGTACATACTGATCTCTCTCATACAACAACTTATGGATATTATGGATGATGCTAAAATGTATGGAGTCACCCTTACCACTCAGAGATTAAAATCTGGTTGGGAGAAGAGGGAGTTTAATGTGACAAATCAAGGGATACAGTCCTCCTGCATGTCCAGGCTGCTACCTATGTCACCACTGTCTAGTATTTGCCATGACAACTGTCATACTGATTCATGTGGACTCAACTTGTGATATTTCCTGCAAGATAGAATTACCTATTTCCTGTTCCAGGGCTCTCCAGACTTTACTCACACCCTTCCCGTCTGCCTGCTGATCACTGGCCATGTTGGGTCCAGTGGTGCTGGCAATGATTTTTCCAGGAAGGGTGAGAGAACACAAAGTCCTTAAATGAAGAGCAAGAAGTGACATAACTGCTCTGGATGCCTTTATCTCATCCTTTCACCCATGGAAATTCTGGTGAATCAAAGTGATGACTATTGTAGCAAAAATAGATCAGGAGATATACTATAAAAGTCCTGATCTGTAAGTTGGTACCCTTATTATATTAGAGCACACCATAGGCCTGAAGAAGGGGCTCTGTTACTTCACTACATATGATGTATTAAGGGAATTTTCCACAAGTAGAAAACCAGTAAAAATCTAAACTTACTGAAATCGTTAAGGACATCTCATTTAGAGTATTTAGAAGTCTCCTCTTTTTTATTGCATTAAAATAAAGAAACTTTAAAACAAATCTCATAAAATGGAACTTGTATTTATTTTCCAGAGCTACAGACTCGCTTTTAACAGAATACTTGCCTCTTATAAGGTACTCATTCAGTGGCTATTGGGCAAATTTGCCCACTTGAGTTGTTTTTCAGATTCGTGGCTCATGGTTCTCATACCTAGAAACTTCTGTGGCCTGAAGGCATCAGATTTGACTAATTTTCCTTTAGGATCCAGAGAGGCTCTGAGAGCAGGAAAAATTCAGATGCCTACAGAATATTAATTGGATGCATCTGGTATCCTTCAGCTGAAAGACCCAGGTGGCAGCCCCTCCATGGCTGTTTGCATACAGCAGGTGGCAGCAACATCCCGCAGACCAGCATGGCTATCCCAGGTGATGGGATTTGCCTCCACTGTTCTCCAATCCTAGTAATATTTTCTAAAGGCCCATTCAGCATGGGGATAGGCATTCTTGTACTTAAAAATAATTGTGCTATGGAAGTCATGGCAATCTTTCCTATTATCCTTTCTGCTCGCTACATCCCAACTGCTCAGCAGTTCTGCTTTATATAGTCTGCTACATATAAAGAGAAAACAGAAGCAGTCAGTTTCACACGCAAAAAGGATCTTGAACTTCTTGAACTTCAGGAGCAAATTCAATTATTTACCAAGGGAAGAAGGAACACACATTACTTCTGCTAGAGACATGTCATGACTGTGTATTTTGGAAAAACTTTTTGAATGTTCTGTCTAAATTTACTCAGTGAGAAATGGACATTTTCAGAAATGGGAAGTAGAACAATAGGTAAACTTATTTTTGTGGTTTCCACAGTGGTTAATACAGATATTATTGATTTGTCTTGGATTTTCTTCAATTACTTACATTAAAAAATTAGTATGTTGACTGTTATAATTTTATACGTGTTTTCCAGGATGCCTAGAAAACATGATGCTTAAGGTCTCAGTTAAAAATATTTATTGAGTGTCAACTTTTAAGGGATTACTAAAGAGTATAGCTGTAAATGATTTTAAAATACAAGGATAAAACCTGACTCTTGCTCTCAAGGCACTTGCCATTTAACTGGGGTAAGAGCATCTGTGTGCACCAAAAGGGCCAAGCAGCACAAAGAACTGCCTGAATGAGTAGGTGGCACAGGTCTCTACAAAAGGACGAGATGCCAGAGACATGGAATGTGCCAGGATCATCTCAAGTGTGGAATCTGAACTTGGTCTTATATGATAGGTTTCAACCTGGTAGAAACAACAAGGTATGTCATTCAAGGTAAACAAATAAGAAAAGCCAACACTTGAGAGTGTTGAAGTTCAAGGCAGATTCAGTGGATAGGCTGTTCTCACAGAGCAGAGGCTGTATGGAGAAACAAAGCTGCCCAAGAGGTGAGCTTAGATTATGGAGTGCTTCAAATTCTAGGCTGTCAGTTACTAAAGATTTTTCAGTATTAGAGTAACATAATATTATGTTAGCATAAAGAAACTTTCAAAGGATGAGTTGGGTGGACATGGGTGAATTGAATGAAAGAAAGGAAAAAAATGAAGGTAGAGGACCTGTTAGTGGTTCAATCTTTCCTGAGCCAATTTAGAAAGAGAGCCTGCTAATTGGCAGTGGCTATGACAAAGTGTGATGGGAGAATGGACATTACCAAGAAAGAGGAGGAAAGGCATGGCATCTATGTAGATATGAAATAAAAAATCAGTTGTGGCCAGGTGCTGTTGCTTATACCTATATTCCCAGCAGCTGGGGAGGCTGAGAGAGGAAGATTGTAGATTGGAGGCCAGAGGTAGCATGTGTAAATTAGCGAGACCTTGCCTCACAGTAGAAAAGCAGCTGGGGATGCAGCCCAGTGGTAAAGCATTTGCATAGCATGTGTGAAGCCCTGGGTTCAATTCCCCCCAACCCCCAGCACTGAAAAATATCTGCTCTGAAGTTTCATACCTCTAAATTAGAAGAAATGAAACTAACAGAATTGAATCCTGCTGGAAGAGCAGTCCTCTTGACAATTGGGGAGCAACTGTCAAAGATCAGTGGGCTTTGGACAAAAGTGAAAGATAACATACTACAGTACTCTCCGGGACCCAGCTTTCACAAGGGTATAGTTCCTCTCTTCTGTTTTCACTCATATTGTAGGAGTTCTATGAATTACCATCTAATGAAAAAGAATTTCATGAGATTTTCAGTACAACCATCTGTTCTATCAGCGCTGTTTCTGCCACCCTCAATTCCATCCATAAAAGGTCAATTTTACTTTAGTATAGTTCTTAGTTAGAACCTCAATATCTGCTCATTACAAGAAAACATTTTAAAGAAATAACAAAGAATATGAAAATCTGTTGGAATTCTAACTACACAAAGACTATCAAGACTTATATGTTGTATACTTTTCCAGACTTTTATTTAAACATGTACACAGGAAGAAAATTGGTTTTTCTACATGTGGATTAACCTGAGCATTTTTCCTTCATAATATATTGTAAACATATGTAGGTGTTATGAAACAAAAGATCTACATCTACCTTTTAAATTAGTTGTATAATATGTCATTGTATGGGTGTACAGAACATTTTAAGTGAGATAAGTTTAAAGATTCAACCTATTTTACTTAGAGAAGTGTTGTTAGGTGCCATCGAGTTGGGTCCCACTCATGATGACCCTATGTACAACAGAATGAAACACTTTCCACTACTGATCGGTGCCTGGCACTATTTCAATGATTCTCTGCTATTCATGGTGTTTTCAATGGCAGATTGTTTCATGAGTGGGTTGCCAGGTCCTTCACCCTCGCCTGCAGCACTTGGTATTCCCACGTGGTCTCCCATCCAGGGACTAACAAGGTCAACCCTGCTTAGCTTTTGAGATCAGGCAGGATCAAATGCTAATGTGCTATGGCTGCAGACACTTAGAGAAATAGAATTATAAAATTGAATTATATAATTATGAGTAATTTTGAATATTTTTTTGTAGTGGCAAACTAAAATGAGTTGACAAAGAGACAAGGAAAGAAAGAGATTGATTGATTGACTTTGATTTAGTCAAATCCCTGGAAATCTAATGTTGATTCAATACTAACTTAATAATGTTTATGTTTTCAGATACATACTTAAGAAGTTAGTAATATTGCCAGGATTCAGTCAACATAAACAGATTTAAAACAAACATTTAGAATTTTACATTCTGCCTCATTTCCAAGCGTTGAGTTTACTTTAAATGTCTCTTTACACCTGATGGAGGAAGAAAGAAAACCCTGAAAAACTGAGAAGTGTTACAATTGACTTTAGAACTTAAAAATAGATACTACAGAGCAAAATCAAAATACTGTGATTGTTTTTCTAGAATGCTACAATATTCTTAACCATGTTAGATGTTTACAACTATAATTCAAATGGGGATATTGTGCTTCTCCATGTAGTGAAAACAATAGGCTAGGTAAAGTCAATTGTTATGGTTTGGATAACATTGTTTTTGTCCGGTGCCATTAAGTTGGATCCAACTCATAGTGACCCTAAGGCCAGCAGATGAAACACTATGCAACAGTGGGCCATGCACACGATCTTTTTATGTTTCAGCCCAATGTTGTAGCCACTATGTTTCTTCTTGTTTTGAGTCAGGCCACATCACCAAAAGGAGGTCCCAAGGGCTTTACTCCCTTCTCATCATTAGGGTCAACTGTCCTTTGAGGAGGCAACTTTTCTCCAATCATTTCTTGAATGTCTTCCAGCCTGGGACGCTCATTCTCAGGCACTATATTTGATAGTGCTTCTCTGCTATTCATAGGGTTTCTAATGGCTATTTGTTTTGGGAGACTAGAGTTTAGCTCAGCTGGTAAAGTACCACTTTGTGTTCTCTGAGGCCCTGGGTTCAATCCTCAGCACCACAAAAATGGGAGAAGGACATGGTAGCCCACTCTTAAAACAATCTGGAAATTATCAGTCATTGAAAACCCTATGAATAAGTATATAAGGTCCACTATGAGTTGGACTCAACAATACCTAACAATTGTTTCAGGAGTGGGCTGCTGGGTCCTTCTCTTTAGTCCATCTTAGTCTGGAAGCTTAGCTGAAACCTGACCACCATGTGTGGCCCTGCTGGTATCTGAGATACCACTGGCATAATTTTCAGCATCACAGCAGCATGCAAATCCCAACAGCACAACAAGCTGACGGACACTTGTTGCGGGGGCTCCCCAAAGGTCATGTGTCTTTGGACATTTTGTCCCCATGTAGTGACACTGTCCTGGGAGGTTACAGAACCTTGAGCAGCAGGATCTAGCTTGGCAAAAATGAATCACTGGATACAGGGCATTGGAGATTTTTACCCCAAACCATGGTTCTGGTCATACTCTCTCTCTTCTCCACTCCTGATCCATCATGCTGTGAGATTCTTTGTCACAGTCCTCACCATGCCTATCTACCACTATCTCTTCTTGCTTCTGTGGCCTGAAATTCTCTAATTATAAGCCCCCAATAAATATTTTCTCCCATGTGTTTGCTTTGGTTGGTTTCTCTGCCACAGCGATGCACCACCCGACTAATACACTGACCCAAGACTGGATCTGACCTTTTGTAATCTTCACCCCCACCCCACATCATTTTTCCTGAGTTTGAAAGTGAGAGTGAGAGTAACAGAGTTTGCACCAGTGGGAGAAAGGGAGAGGGAGAGAGACAGAGATAGGTAAGGTATATTTTACTCCTTGTGACTTTTGGTAACACTGTAGCTCAAAACAGCCTCCATCAAGAAATGTTATTAGGGAATAGGAAGTTAGGAAGAATAGTATTTCTTGGATAACTGAGAGCAAAACCAAATTCTTTTCTTGAAAGAAGAAAGGTTATGATAAAGAGGAGGAATGAGTATGATAGAAAATTAATCATTATTAATGAAAATCATTTTTGAAAAATGTATTGTTTCATATTTCTGCCTCAGTGAAGACCTTGTAATGAATATTATTTACTTTCATGATTCAGGATCTTATAGAGACCAGAGACAGTTCTCTGAGTCCCCAGAGTAGGCCACAAGAACATAGAAGACATATGTGTACAAAAACATACTCTCCTTCTCCAGAAAAGAATTGTAAATTCTTCAAGCTTTGCTTCTGTTGTGAAAGAGTCAAAAACAGAGGCATAAAAATGCTTGTATGGTGAAGATGACTATTTCCTGCCAACACCATAAGGTCTCACAGCTAGAAGGAACAGTGTCTATCATCTAGGCTAGACAGAACCCTTCATTTTACAGGTGGAGAAACCAAGACCCAGAGAGGCAAAATTGTCTTGCCCAAGATCAAAGGGCTCACTATAAAGAACCCCGTACCACTTGGTACACAGTCTTATTTTATACCACTTAGCAATTTATTGAGCTATATAACACAATCAGCAATTGAAACCAACTATTCTTCAAATTAAAATGCAAATTGCCTTTAACATCTTGACAAGAAGCAATCTAGAAAGCATACATGTGATTTAGTCCTATGACATTGCTCTGAACTAACCTGCATTCACTTTCAAAGAGGAAACAATTGTTGTTGTTAGATGCTATTGAGTCGGGTCCAACTCATAGTGACCCTTATTGGTTTTTTTTTTTTATTATTAGAAATTTTTAATGTACATCATAATGCGATTCATTTTGACATGCTTTTCATTGTGACAATTTTCATATATGCAATTTGATAAGCATTATTCATATAGGTTACCCCTTACCCTCCTCTGTGTTTCCCCCCTCCCCCCCTTCCCATCTAAGTTTCCCATCCAAGTCTTCTCTATCTTTTACTATATAGTATTTTTCTATATGTCCTTGGGTTCCATTTCTGTTTAAGA
>VMDO01031963.1:0-19498 GCA_007922755.1 Pedetes capensis
AAAAAAAAAAAAAAAAAAAAAAAAAAAGGAAAGAAAAAGAAAAAAAAGGAAGCCCTGAGAATAGCAGAGAAGCACTGACAATAGTGTTTTGCCTGTTGTAAGTAGGGTCGCTATGAGTCAGACACTGACTAGAAGGCACCTAACAACAATAACAACAAAAGGATAGACATTAAGAGTCATCACTGTAAAAAATGCTTGATAGGCCAGGTGTGGTGGTGCACGCCTATAATCCCAGCAACTTTGGAGGCAGAGGCTGAAGGATTGCAAGTGTGAGGCCACAGGCAGTCTGAGTAATTTAGAGAGACCCTGTCTCAAAATAAAAAGTAAAAAAATGGGTTGGAGGTACAGCTCAGTGGTACAACACTTTCAAGGCATGCAAGTGCGAGACCCAAGGTTCAACCCCTTGGTACCACAAAAAAAAAATTTAGGATAATGTGGTGAGGGCGTGAATATGTTAATGAACTTGATTTAACCATTCTACCATGGACACATATTTTAAAGCTTTCATGTATACCATAAATATATTTAATTTTTATTTGTCAAAGCTAAATAAGTAAGTAAATTTTGAAAAAAGACACCTCCTGCATGTTATCTGCCAGTCAGGGAGGTGGATGTGACCCCGGGCAGCAAGCTGGGCAGTGGTGGAAGGTGCCAGGGCAGAGGTCAGCACAGAGTCGCAGGTAGACATGACAGGTGTCACTGTGCCGAGTTAATGGTTGACCTGAGCTCAGGTTCATAGGAGTCAGCTGGAAGCTGAGACATGCTTCAGACCCATGATTGCTCAGGGTCTAAGGTTGCTTTTTTTCTTTTCTAGGCACACAGGTGACCCACGGGGGGGGGATGCCATTGGAGTGACTAGCTTTGCTGAGTCGCACCCACACTGAAGAAAACGAAAACAGGAAGTGTCCCTTTCACTTCCGCCTATGTCAACAGGGAGAAAGCATGAGATCATTTCTCCTATGGAAGGTTTCAGTCCTAATAAATCATCCAGAGACCTGTCTCCAGGTATTAACGGATCAGCCTTTTGTAGCTGTGTGGGTATGTCATAAATTCAGAAGGTCAAGCAATATGCAAATTTTGGAAGTAGGAGACATCTTCCAGCCACCTAGTTATGTCCAGCCTGGAGCTGTAGCCCTGTGACATCAGATCCTGTCAGATCTCAAAAGCTAAGCAGGGTCGGCCTGGTTAGTCCTTGGATGGGAACACCCAGGTGCTGTAGGCTTGGGAGAAGACCCAGCAACCCACTCCCAAAAATCAATCCTCCACTGAAAACCCTATGAACAGCAAAGAAGCACTAACAATAGTGTTTTGCCTATTGTACACAGGGTCGCTATAAGTTGGTTACACAAGAGGGTAAGGGGGAACTTATCTGCGCAATGTATAACAAAACGCATATATGGAAATGTCACAATGAAATGCTGTCAGAATGAATCACATTGTTGTTGTTGTTGTTGTTAGGTGCCGTCGAGTTGGTATCCGACTCATAGTGACCCTCATAGGGTTTTCAATGACTGACTGCTTCGGGATTGCCTTGGGAGTGGATTGCCAGGCCCTTCTCCCATTTTTGCAGTGCTGGGAATTGAACTCGGGATTCAGAGACTGCAGCACAGCACTCTATTCACTGAACTAAATCCCAGCCCTTGAATCACATTAAGGTGTACATTAAAATTTCCAAAAAAAAAAAAAAAAAGTTCCTGAGGGCCAGGAGGGGTTGGATTCCTGGGGCTCAGAACAATGATTTCAGGGAGTGGATGGGCTATGGGCACTGCCTTGCTACCAGGGCTTTGGGCCCAACCAGAACCCAAAAGCCTGGTTAAAATCCACCAGGTCCGATCTCATCAGGGCCCATTGAACTTCAGTCCCTGGCTCTTTCTGGAGCCTGCGGCTGTCATCTTAGGACGCTTAGGGAGAGGGGCAAGGGTGAGTCACCCTCTCTGTGACTGGGAAAGTGCTCCTGACATTCTCCAGGCTCTGAGGGAGGTCAGAGCTCAGTCCACAGTGACAGAGGGCAGGGTCTGGAGGGATTTGGAAGGAGCATGATGTGCTGTCAAAGATAAATAGTTCAAACACACGCCTGTAATCCCAGCGGCTCGGGAGGCAGAGGCGGGAGGATCACAAGTTCGAGACCAGAGGCAGTCTATGTAATTTAGCGAGACCCTGTCTCAAAAAGTAAAAACAAAACAATGGCCTGGCGGTGCAGCTCCGTGGTGCAGCACTTGCAGAGCATGCAGGCACGAGGCCCTGGGTTCAACCCCCAGTACTGCAAAATAAATAAATAAATGTTGGAAATGAAGATAGGGACCCAGCAGGGTTTGTGATGTGACTGAGCCTGTGGATCAGCGAAGAAAGAGAAGGGCCCGACCCACCAGGCATGAATCTGAAAACTGAGAATTTTCATTTGTGATCTGGCAAATGCGCTGCAGTGGCAAAGCCTGGAGGGGGACTGGCCTGCACCAGTGTCTACAGAAAAGCCATCACCGGTCACTCCAGTGCCACCTCTTAACCTGACACCTGGGGGGGAAGCTGCAAGAGGTGCAGAGTCTGCCCCTACTTAGGCTACTCGGTATCTGAAGGGCCTGAGGCTTCAGGAAGGTCTTATGGAGCAAAGGCAATTAGAGCTAAGGACGGCGGCGCCTTAGGTAGGTGGTGGGAGGCTGGGAGTCTGGAGTCTCTGCTGCAGTGAAGGTCAGCATTCAACAGTGAGGAGGAAGAGGAGGCATGGGTGCAGGGAAACGGGAGGCCATTCCAGGACCTGCTGCACTTCCGGAGGGCTCCGAATGGCTGGGATTGGCAAAAGCTGTGAGCCTGAAGGTCTGTGACCTGATCCAGGGTCAGGTTTGAAGAAGGTGTGTGGGGCAGGGTGGGAGTGAGCTAGTCCACAGGCATGAGAGGCTTTGCTGGAGCCCCCAAAACCCAAGGGGCTCGTGATAGTCTTTTTAGCTTTTCTTCTCTCTTTTCTTTTCTTTTCTTTTTTCTTTCTTTTCTTTTCTCTTCTTTTCATTTTTTTTCTTTTTTTCTTTCTTTTCTTTTCTTTTCTTTTTTCTTTTCTTTTCTTTCTTTTCTTTTTGCAGTACTAGGGGTTGAACCCAGCACATCGCACATACTTTGCAAATGCTCTACCACTGAGCTGGTCCCCCAGCCGCTTTTTATTATTTTGTATCTTGAGACAGGATCTTGCTAAAGTTATGCAGACTGCCTCTGGCCTCGAACGTGCTATCCTCCTGCCTCCGCCTCCTGAGGGGCTGGGATGACAGGCGTGCGCCACCATCCCCGGCTGACATTTTTTAGTTGTACTTTTGCTCACAGTAGTGTTGAGCCATGTGTGGGGGAGACGCGTTCCTTCCAGAGTGAGTGTGGGTACCCGTGACCCTGCTTCCCATTCTGCAGCTGCGTTCTGTGGCATTCTCTGCTCTGAGGTGACAAGGAGGGTCTCTGGTGACCTCCCCGCTCAGGGAATGGCTGATGGCAGCTGACTGGGCTGGGGATCCTCCGGGTGCCCCCTCCCCACCCATCCACTCTCCATCCTCCCTGGCTTTGCTTAGTGCCCCAGAGGCCTACTGGATGACAGCTTCCCTCACCCTCCATGGCTGCTTTCTCGGTGTGCCCGTGGGAGCCACCAGCAGGAGAGAGATGGGGGCTGGACGGGGAGGCAGCGCTTCCTTGCCTGAGCCCTGTCGACCTCTCTGCCTCCTGTTTGTTTGTTTGTTTATTTATTTTTTGTGGTACTGGGGGTTGAACCCAGGGCCTTGCGCTTGCATGCTTTGCAAGTGCTGGACCACTGAGCTGCACCCCTAGCCCTTTTTTTTTTTTTTTTTTTTTTTTTTACTTTTTGAAACAGGATCTCCCTAAATTATGCAGACTACCTCTGGTTTCGAATTTGTGATCCTCCTGCCTCTGCCTCCCGAGTTGCTGGGATTCCAGGCGTGCGCCACTGCACCCAGCTCCATGTATGTATGTATGTATGTATGTATGTATGTATGTATTTATCGTGGTGCCAGGGATCAGACCCAGAGCCTTGCACATGCTAGGCAGCAGCCCCACCACACAGCTACATCCCCAGCCCTCGTTTTTTTGAGGCAGGGTCTCGCTGTGTAGCCCAGCCTGGCCTTGAACTCCTGGCCCTCTTGCCTCTGCCTCTTGAGTGCTGGGATTACAGGGAGCACCTGACTGTGCCTCATCCTTGACATGTGCTGGTCTCTCCACAGCCTCAGTCTTCCCTGAGTTCCGATACAGCCATATCTTCCCCTCTGGCCCCCACTGGACGCAGCTTCCCTCAGTTCTCATCCCTGGGTACCAGGAACCCCTGGATTGTCCTCCTATGCCTTGCCCATACCTCTGTCACTCTGCTTTAACCATCTGGGGCAATGCAGCTGCTTGTCAGAACTTGGAAGACAATGCTAACCTTGCCGAGTGTTTTTATGTGACAGACGCTCTCCTCAGGCCTCTCTTGCATTGACATTTCATCTTTCCAACACTTTACCGTGTGCTGGGGCTTACGCTCACTTGGTAGAGTGTTGCTCTGCACTTGGAGGTCCTAGATTCAATCCCCAGCACTGCAGAAACGGGAGAAGGACCTGGCAGCCCACTCCTGAAACAATCTCCAGACAATCAGCCATCAAAAACCCTAAGAAGAGCAGAGAAGCATTGATGTAGTGCTGGGCATGGCATAGTGTTGGGGACTGTTTTGTTCTACTATACATAGGGTCGGGGCTGGGATTTGGCTCAGTGGGTAGAGCGCTGCGCTGCAGTCTCTGAGGTCCCGAGTTCAATTCCCAGCACCGCAAAAATGGGAGAAGGGCCTGGCAATCCACTCCCAAGGCAATCCCGAAACAGTCAGCCATTGAAAACCCTATGAGGGTCGCTATGAGTCAGATGCCCACTCGACGGCACCTAACAACAACAACAACATACATAGGGTCACTATGCCTCAGACCTGACTCAAGGGCACCTAACAACAACGCCACGTTACTGATGAGGCTGAGGCACAGAAAAGTTGAGATGCTTGCCCAAGGTCACACTGTAAGTGACAGACTCAATGTGTGAAGCTGGCCATCTAAGCCCAGGACTCTGAGCAGCTGACCACTGATCCACGTTGCCTCTCTCCTAGCTTGAGGTCACCTCCACGGAATTCAGTCAGAGCAAGAAAGCAAGACCCACAGAGCTCTTGCATTGGACCTTTTGTCCAATAGAAACTCCGGTCTTCCAACCTCCTACCACCCACTGAAGTCGCCATTCTTGGCTCGGATTACGTTTGCTCCACAAACCCTTCCTGGAAGTCTCAGTGCCAGTAAAGCTTATTCTTACGAAAATCTCTCTGACCCTCTTAACTCTTATTTCATGCATAATCCTAACAGATAGAATAGCTGATTTCCTTTCCCAGGGGTTCTCAGCATCGAGTGGACAACAGAGGCAGCTGGGGAGGTTCAAACTGTCCCCTCGCTCAGGCAGAGCTGGAGCCTGGCCACAGCTCTGGCAACAGGATCGGGGCCCACATGATTTTTAAGTTCTTAGGATATTTCAACATGCTGCGGCAATCGAGACCCTCTGACCCAGCCCACAACCGTACTTACTAGAAAGCTAAGAGGATAGGTGGACAGGTCAGGCTTGGTGATGTTAGGAAGCAGACTAACAGCCTGCACAAAGAGGGGGTGAAGGAGGAGGAGAGTTTCTGTAAGAACTGAAAAAAAATAAAATAAAAAACCCACCCTCCGCTCCACAAAAAACCCAATGACCCAAACAACCTCCCTAACAAAACCAAACCAAATATCAATCATGATCTGGATGACCTGGGTTCATTTAATGCCTGAGCCAGTTTCCCCTAGGTCTGCGGAGATCTTACAATTTAACATTACACTATAATCATTGTGGGCTGGGATTTAGCTCAGTGGGTAGAGTGCTGCGCTGCAGTCTCTGAGGTCACGAGTTCAATTCCCAGCACCCCAAAAATGGGAGAAGGACCTGGCAATCCACCCCTAAGGAAATCCCAAAACAGTCAGCCATTGAAAGCCCTAAGAGGGTCACTATGAGTCCGACACCGACTCGATGGCCCTAACAACAACAACAACATAATCATTGTGCTGTGTCACTTAGAAAAAAAAAACAGAAATATTGTCTGTATCCTTTATTGAAGCCAAGGAACTGTGTATCTTTTAGAAAGGTTTTTTATCCCAAAGGGCTACATCATTCAGGTTACTCTTAAATAGGGTCAACTTGAGGTATCTGGAAGATTCACTCAAAATATATTTCCAGTGGAGCTCTAGATGCCAAACGAATGATGAATTGCTGTGTGGTGGCAAGTATGTGTCAGGCTATTCGCACCTGCTGACCTTCAGCAGCGCTGAAGGTCATTCGCCCTTGATTCATGGCCCCAGATGACATTTCCAGATACTTTGGTCCCAATGTGGCTTCTTGGAACATTGCGAGCTCACCAGGCCCTGGTTAAAGCGGAGCCAGGGGCCCATTCTCCTGGCAGGGGTCCCTAGCTGGCTGGGGAGGAAACAAAAACTTTGTGGTTCTAGGCATGGGCTGCAGGCTCTTGTTATTGTTGGGTGTTCCTTCCCGACTGGGGCTGGAATATTCCAATAATCTGTACTTGACAGAAGACCGAACAACTTTTATTCCTCTCTTTCTCTCCCCTCCCCTCCCCTCCTCTCCTCTCCTCTCCTTTCCTTTCCCTTTCTCTCTCTTTCTCTCTTTCCTTTTTCCTTCCTTCCTTCCTTCCATTTTATTAATAAATGTTAGTGGCGTATAGAGTAGTAGGCCTTTTGCTATTTCCCTTGTGCACCTTCTACATCGTTTTTGGTTACACTCACATCAGCTTACGTAATTCACAGACCCTTGGCTCAGTGGGTGGTCAGCATCCCATGCGATTGTGCGTTGTGCCTCCCTGTGCTTCCCCCTGTATTCCTGGAGCTGCCTTATGTGACCTGAGACTGTCCTCTCCCTCTTCATCCCTCTGCATTATTCCCCCCCCCATTCCCCTTTCCATATCTTTGCTCCCCACCCCCGCTGGACCCCTCCCCGACTGCTCCTTTCTTACGTTTCTCCTGGCTGGTCCTTTTGAATACTTGCTTGCCCTGGAAGCTAGTGGTGGGTAGTGCAAATGGCCCACAGGCCGCTGGGGAGCTGGCTCACCCTCCCCCACCGTGAGCCCAGGAGCCAGGGCGCCTGGCACGGGCACCTTCAGCAATCACCACGCCCAGTACCCACAAGTAGCTCGCCTGCTCTCACCTCCTCTCCCCCCTCACCCCACAGGGTCACTCCCGCAAGCTCCTCCCTCCCTGCTCTCAGAAGGATCCAGGGAGTTTTATGTCTCCCCTGAAAACAGAGGAGTTCGGGGGACTTAGAGACGCAGCCTCTCCCGCCAGGCAGGTCCCCAGCCTGCCCTGCGGCCAGCCGGGCGCCTTCTCTAGCCGGGGCTGCTCTGTGGCCCGCAGCCTCCCTGGCCCTGGCGCTACATCCCCGCGGCACCTCCTCCGTCTAGTCCTGTGCGTGTCCCGGGGCATAACGCCACCCCCGGTCGGTCGAGAACCCCCATGCCGACAGGAAGCTTCGTGGAGGCAGTGACCTCCCATCTCCCCTGGACGTCAGGTCAAGGGGTGGCACCCACGCGGTAAGTCTCACTCCAGCACGTGGCCGTGAGAGGTGGGGCCCATCCATCGTCATTGATCTAAAGCATCGTCAGGCAGGCGAGGAATTAGCCCTGTTCTGCATGGACCCCGACTGGCCGAGAGCTTTCCAGCTGACGGAGCTGTCAAAGGGGATCCAAAGGGCCTAGGGTGAGCCTGGCCTTCCTGTGGGGTGCGGTGGGTGTCTCCTCTGTGTTCCAGAGCCATCTCCACGCCCCTCTCCGCTGCTCTGCACCCAGAGTCTCGCCTGCAGATCTCCGCGGAGGCGCAGCGGGTCCTCTGATGCAGTGAGGGAGGCCAGATGAGGTCAAGGCATTTCGCTCCCGGCTCCTCTCAGTCCTGCCAGGCAGCTGGGGGCTGCGCATGGCAACCAAAGTCCCTGCTCCCGTTGGGTGGGCCGCCCTGGAGTCCTCCGCCTCCTACAGCCTCAGTGCGGAGACAGAGGCCTCTCCGGTACAAGGCTCAGGGGTAGAGCCACCCTCAAAAGACTCAGGACCTCAGGAGCAATCAGGGAAACTGAGTCCTGCAACCTCCCCCAGACCTTCACACCCAGATGGGCCAGATTAAGGAAGGCAACAGAGGAGGTACACATGGAGAGGTGACAAGCGCAGTGACGTCCTGCAGAGTCTGGACCACAGAGCCAAAGACTAGTGCTCTGGGTGCAAGTCAGGACTTGGAAGAGCAAATCTCCTCCTCGTAAATTCAGGGCAGCCTGGGACAGTCGAGGCAGATGATAGGTCTACCTGTAGCATTAACCAAGGGGCTTGGTTGGTTATGTAAGCCAATAATATCCACTGTCATTGGATGCTTGGTATGTTTCAGCCGTTAAGTGCTATTCATAGTAAAATGAACAATCATTGCTAATAATTAGCAGCTGCTTCTGGGGTTTCGCTCAATTGGTGGAGTGCTGCTCTGTGCTCTCTGAGGCCCTGAGTTTGATGCGGAGCACCACAAAAACAGTAGAAGGACCTGGTGGCCCAGTCCCCAAACAATCAGCCATCGAGAACACTGTGAACAGTATGGCACACCGTGGAGGCGTATTTCTTTCTCTTGTACATTGAATTGCTGTGAGTCAAACATGACTTGACGGCACCTAACAGCAATGTATGTGATAGTAATGTTTGAAGTATTTAACAAGTTTGTTACTTCCTCGTGAGGCTTTTATGAGGGAGGAACTGGTATTTTCTGCATTGTGCTGATCAGAAAACTCACGTTCCAGAGAGACTGTGGATTTCCCAGACCTCAGCTGTAAGTGGTGGGGCTGGGATTCGAACCTAGGCACCTGATCCTGAAGCCCATGCTGGCTTATGCTGTGTCCTTATGTTGTCTCACATAGCACTCATGACTTAAGGAGATCAGTGCTGCCATCCCTGAATGCCCTCCCGGCCATGTGCTGTTAGAATACGCCATGGGTCTGGGATCTCCAGCTCATCTGGAAAGAGAAACTGAGCCATCTCCCTTATACTCCAAGGCTGACAGTTCTTTGCACACTGAAAACTAACTCTACAGCATCACTGAGGAAATAAACGAAGACCTAAATAAATGGAGAGATATAATGCGTTCATAGACAAGACTCAATACTGGCAAGGTGTCAGTTTCCCCAAACTGATTTATAGATTCAGCATCTTTCCAAACAAAATCCTAATGTGCTTTTTCTTTTTTTGGTAGAAATTGACGAACTGATTTTAACCTTCATGTGGAAATGCGAAGGACCTAGAGTAGCAAAAACAAAGTGAAATAAAAAAGCTAAATGCAGAAAACCTTCCAAAAGAAGAGCAGCTTGGAGATTAATGCCACCCATCTTCAGGACTTAAAAGGCTGCACTAATCAAGACCATGTGACATCTTACAAATAGATCAGTAGATAGAATGGACCTACACATATACATTGTTGTTGTTGTTAGGTGCCGTCAAGTCGGTATCCAACTCATAGCGACCCTCCCTACAACAGGGGAAACACTATTGTCAGTGCTTCTCTGTTGTTCATAGGGTTTTCAATGGCAGATTGATTTTTTTTTTTTTTTGAGAGGGGGTTGCCAGGTCCTTCTCCCAAGCCTACAGCTTCTGGTGTTCCCAGGTGGTCTCCCATCCAGGTACTAACCAGGCCCGACCCTGCTTAGCTTCCGAGATCTGACGGGATCGGCTGCCACAGGGCTACCGCTGCAGGCACACATATACATAGATGACTGATTTTAACAAAGGTGCAAATAAAATTTGGTCCTTTTAATAATAAGAACAAAAAGACAAGTAAGACACTGAAAGAAAATGACCACAATATATAAATTTGATAAAGTAATTATATGGGAGAAGGACATGGGAATCCATTCCTGGGGCAATCCCAAAACAGTCACTGAAAACCCTGTAAGGGTCACTATGAGTCAGACACCACTCAACGGCATCTAACAGCAACAAAGTAATTATATGCAGAATAGATAAGAAACTCTCAAAGTCTAGTAATAAGAAAACAACCCACTTAAAATGGGCAAAATATTCGAATAGACATTTTATTAAAGGAAACATAGAGATGACAAATGAGCCCATGAAAAGATGCCTTAGCATCGTTAGTCATTAAGGAAACACAGAGTAAAACCACTAGGAAGATGCCTGTGTGCATGGATTAGAATGGCAAAAGTTAGAAGAAAAATCTGACCTTGCCAACTGTTGGCAAGGGTGTGGAGGAACAGGAACTCTCATCACTGTAGGCGGGGATGTGGTTTGTCAGTTTCTCAGAAAGCTAGAGAAAATAAAGCATATGTCCATACAAATACTTCACATAAAGATTCTCAGAGCTGTATTTCTAATTGTCCCAAACTTGGAATGACACAAGTGTGTATCAAAGATGAACCAGTAAACAAACTGCAGTCCACCCATATGATATCAAAATACTACTAAGCAAGAAGGGAAGAGCGATCTATACACACTGCAACATGGGTGAACGTCAGAGTGAGTACTGAGTAAAAGAAGCCAGGACAGGTACAGTTCATTCACGTAAATTTTGAAATCCAAACTAATTTTAGTGACAGAAAGCAAATCCACGGTTGCCTAGGGGTGAAGGTGGGGTAGGAAGAGGTGGGATGTGGGATCATAAACGAATGTGAGGTAACTTTTGGGGCTGATGGACATGTTCATTATCTTAATTATGATGATGGCTTCCCAGGTAGATACATATTTTCACATTGTCAAAACGTACCTGTAAAATACGTGTAATTTATTGGATGCCAATTATGTCTCAATAAAGCTGTTTAAAGAAAGCCAACTAGTTAATGTTTACTGCCATCGGCTCATACCTGTGTGACAAGCCTGCACAGGGGCACAGAAGTCTATAAATTCTTCTAGATGCACAGGCACAAAACACCCAGACAAAAAATTACAGAAGCCAGGCACTGTGGCACACGCCTGTAATCCCAGCACTCAGGAGGCTGCGGCAGGAGGATCTCAAGTTCAAGACTAGCCTGGGCAGCATTGTGAGACCCTGTCCCCTTAAAATGGAGAGAGGGGACAGAAAGGAACGTGCAACCTTTAGTGGATGCCGGGTCTCCAGGTGGAAATGTAAACATTCAGGCAAAAGATCCCAAGGATACGTAACCTCGGTGACGCTGTCTTCAGAATTTTTCAGCATGGGTGTGTAACGCATGCTCCATTTGCACTGATGGAGACAGAGGTAGGGCAGATGTTTGTGTGGATTTTCACTGAGGTTTCTTCTGCTGCTGCTGTCTCACTCTTCCCAGACTGTGTTCAGCGGCCCCCAGGGAGACCCCATGGCCTGTGCCCATTTCCCCCTCTTTATGTGGTATTCTTGGAAGCCTGTTTCTGCTTGCGTTGATCAGAACCTAAGCCAACCCTCGAGACTCATTTCCCACCAGCCACCATGGCAGCTGCCGGCCAGGCTGTCACCCTCCAGAACTTCCTCCACCCGTCCAAGTCACCTTGATCAAATCAAGCACAAAACACAAGCCATTGGAGGTGATGTTCAGCCTCCGAATAAAGCGTTGCGAGTATCCGCTTTCTATTCTTCTTGACTTTCCCCAAAGTAATTTCATGTCCCTTAGGAGCCAGGAAGCAGTTCCCATAATTATGGTTTCCTACTGGCACTCGCTCTAGAAGCTTCTGTCTGTGCAACTCCCAGACAGAAAGGCACGGCCCTGGAGCTGTGGGGTTCAGAGTGGGGTGGTCATAGCCCTCCTTGGCCTGGAGTCCTGCATAGAAGGGGCTGGAAGGAAGGCCCTGGCCATATTTGGCACTTTATGAGCCCTTTCTTACATTGGTAGGAGTTCTTGAGATTGGGTGAGAGGTCTTGGCAAATGCTGAGCTGAGCCATCACTGATGAGCTATGCGTATCTGGTGTTCCCTAGGACACTATTGTCACCTGGGCACTTTTTACCCAGTATCAGGAATTTCTGTGTTACAGCAATATGTCTTTGGCCATACAGCCTTATATTCAGTAGGGCAAAAGCAATATGTTAGTGCAGTTCTTAAACCCAGTGTTGTACAAGGTGGTGGTGGTTGTTGTTGTTAGGTGCAGTCGAATCAGTGTCTGACTCATAGCGACCCAATGTACAAAAGGTGAAACGCTATTTCCAGTGTCCTGGTATTCATAGGGTTTTCAATGGTGGATTGATTTGGGGGAGAAGGTTGGGTAGGTTAAATCATGTTCTCATAGAAAGACGTGTTCACTACGTGCGCCCACATATGCCATCAGTAGTGTCTATTTTGCAGGCACTTACTGCCCATATGTCCCTATATCCGATAAGGCAAAGGAAGCACGTCAGAGCTGCTATCAAACATTGAAACCATAGGATAACGTTCCCCTCTAAGGACATAGTGTTCCCCTGACACGCCTTTCATCTAGCAAAAGGAGTTTTTGTCTTACTGGAACTTTCACTATTACTTAGAGCCTTAAAATCAATAAAGCAAAAGAAACATGTTAGAGCAGTTATAAAACCCAGCATTGTGGACTGTTGAACATGTGATATAATGTTCCACTCCTAGAAACACATGGTCACCATGTGCTCTTTCCACCCACCATCAGTGGCTTCTGTTTCACCACAGCATTCAATAGTGGCCACAGGGCCTTATGTTCAACAGTGCAAAAGAAACATGGTTAAACTCAGTGTTGTAGAAGTTTGGGCATTCGAAATGACACTCTCTTCTTAGAAATAAATATCCAGTAGATGTGCCTTTCCATTTACCATTAGCAGCTTTTGTTTTATCACAACATTCACTCTGGGCCATAGGGCCTTATATTCAATAGGACAAAAGAAACTTATCTGAGCTGTTCTTAAACCCAGTGTCGTGGAAGTTGTGTGTCCCTACACTTGCTGCCTTTGAGTTTATGTTGATCATACAATTGCATTCTGGCCAACAGAAC
This sequence comes from Pedetes capensis, assembly GCA_007922755.1. NCBI lineage: Eukaryota > Metazoa > Chordata > Mammalia > Rodentia > Pedetidae > Pedetes > Pedetes capensis. Next base: position 12,996 of record VMDO01031963.1, read on the forward strand.
CCTGGTGGGTGGAATTTACTCCACTTTTTAGTCCATTTCCTGACATATCCCACACCATCTCTCTCCTTCCTCTCCACTGTGAGGAGTGACAGACCCTGAGACGCGGGAGCCATGTGAGAGAAGAAACCCATGTCCCCAAAGACAGCCATGTAGGACAGTCCCGGGCTGTCCCTGAGGGAGAACCCACCATACCGTGCCGAGCTGCCGAAATTGTAGGGCTTATTTGTTACTGCAGCATACTGCAGTGCTATCCTGACTCACAGGCCTTGCAGCTCTGAAACTGTGTATCTAAGGAATGGCACCATACAGGGCAGAGGGAGAAAGAGATCAGAACAGGAGCAAGAAGCACAGATGGAAACTGTACACTCAAAGATGCTTCGCTAAGTGAGCCAGAAAAACCGAGAAGGCTCTGGATAATACTTAAAGCAGGCATGTCAAACCCATGACCTGTGGGCCACATCTGGCCCAGGGCAGTTAGTATTACAGCCCCACAAAATCTTTTAACATCATGTGTGGTATTTTTAGCATTTTTTCATGCCCCCTTATTATTATGCATGTATTAACCATATTGGGAGAAGGACCTGACAACCCACTCCCCAAAATCAATCCGCCATTGAAAACCCTATGAACAGCAGAGAAGCACTGATAATAGTGTTTTGCCTGTTGTACACAGGGTCGCTATGAGTTGGACACCGACTCGACCACACCTAACAGCAACAACAACAACATTAACCATATTATATAATTTATGTGTGGCCCAAGACAATTCCTCTTTACTCCACATGGCCCAGGGAAGCCCAAAGTTTGGAAACACCTAACACAAAGGAGAGGGACGAATTCTTTTTAGTGTGATGGCGGCTCTGTGTGTTACAAGGTCCTGGTCAAATCTGGAGAAAGAGTTTTCCAAGAGAATAAAGGTAAATGGAAACCACTGTCACCAACAAGAATGGAACTCAGAAGAGACCTTGTTATTGCCAACCTAAATCTAAGGAGAAAGAGCGCCAGCCCATGGTTGCACTGGTGATGGTCATAGGAGGTGGCGAGGACAGGGTCGCCCCAGAGTTTTCGGTGACTGCAGGATTTTCGTTGTGCTGCTTCCAGAATCAATTTTGTCATACGGAAAGTAATTAGTCAGCGCCAGGCGCGGTGGCTCATGCCTGTAATCCCAGTGGCTCGGGAGGTGGAGGCAGGAGGATCGCAAGTTGGAGACCAGAGGCAGTCTGCGTAACTTAGCGAGACCCTGTCTCAAAAAGTAAAAAAATGGGTTGGGGGTGCAGCTCAGTGGTCTAGCACTTGCAGAGCATGCAAGCATGATGCCCTGGGTTCAACCCCTGGTACCGGAAAAAAAAAAAAAGAAAAAAGAAAGTAGTCTGCATGGCTACTGCTGCATAGAGGTCAGTGGTCTGTTTCTGTCTGTTCTTACTTGAATTCTTTTGTAGACTAGGTTCCCACACAGAAGGCTTTCATCTTCCCTTATTTTTACGGAGTAAAAGTACCACTTTCAAGAAATCCCCAAAGCTTCATATTTTAGGATAAATGAGACCTATTTGTGGTGGAAAGGAAGCTATAGAAGACACTAAAAACCCACACCAGCTGGTGTTTAATTAGGGAAAACATCTGGCTGGGATGGGAAGCTCATGGAAGCTTTGGTCGCTTTCTGCATTGTAACCCTCGTTTACTTTTGGGACCTTGGTCAGTGTCTTCATGACACTGTCATTTCTGCAATGCGGCTGGGCTTTGAGACCCACAATCAGACATCAGTCCCATCTAGGGGCATTCCAGTGCCCTTGATTTAAACGAGAAAAGCAAAATCTCGGAGCAGATTTGCCTCTTTGCAGACCCAGTGACTCTTACACCTGCGCAGCACCTCATCTTTGAATACACTTCTCATTTTCCAGACAAGCCCAGGGGATCCACATCCCTGAATAAAATTCCTGTCTGTACTAGATTGCCTTTTAGTGCTGATTTACACCTCCATGAAGCTACACACTGAAGCAGGGCACGGTGGCGCATGCCTCTAATCCCAGCAGCTCGGGAGGTGGAGGCAGGAGGATCGCAAGTTCGAGACCAGAGGCAGTCTGTGTAACTTGGTGAGGCCCTGTCTCAAAAAGTAAAAAAATAGTCTGGGGTGCAGCTCAGTGGTTCAGTACTTGTAAAGCGTGCAGGTGCGAGGCCCTGGGTTCAACCCCCAGTACCACAAAATAAAACAAAAAAGACAAAACCAAGCAAACAAAAAACCCACACACATTGAAAAGGAGAGTTGGTTTGATTGTAGAACACGATTTGTGCGTGTTTTAGTTTTGGAATACATGGCATTTATGCAAGAGGGAGAGGTCTTTGAGATGCCACGTGATATATATATCTCCGTCCACACAAGTCATGACCAGGAGGGCAGCAGAAAAAGCCACAGGCTCTTCTGAGTACAGGACTGGCTGAGCTTTGCTGTGCAGTATTCTTCCGGAGAGCAGCAACCACAGCCTCAAGCAGGAACCTCAAGATTTTTGGGGTGTGGCAAATCTCCATGGAACTTGCTACGATGGTACATTCCTGGGCCCTCGCTCAACCCTCTGAATTAGATTCACTGACAGTAGAAGAGGCCTCAGGACCTCTAGGTGAATGATCTTTACTTGTGACCCTGAGCACACAGGATTTGCAAAACATTCTCCTTCCAGTTAGGAGATGAAGCTTTTCTCTCTCTCTGGTTTGTGATCCGCTATCACCAATCAATGATTTGCTGAGAAACCGGAAGAGCACAAAAGATTTTTGGATGCCTTTTTTATGTTAAGCATCACATTCCAAATATATATTTTTTTGAACCAGGGGCGGTGGCACACACCTATAATCCCAGCAGCTCGGGAGGCTGAAGCAGGAGGATCGCAAGTTCGAGACCAGAGGCAGTCTGTGTAATTTAGCGAGACCCTGTCTCAAAAGTGGGCTGGAGGCGGCAGCTCAGTGGTGCAGCACTTGCAAAGCATGCAAGCATGAGGCCCTGGGTTCAATCCTCAGTACCAGAAAAAAAAAGTATCTATCTATCTATCTATCTATCTATAGATATTTTTATTATATATATGTTGTTTATTATGTTTATTATATATATGTTTATTATTATATAATGTTCATATATATATATGTTGTTTTAAATCTTTCAACATCCAAGAAAGTGGGGATTATTCTCATTTTTCACAGGAGAAACTGGAAACAGGGTAAGCAATATTAGCAAACAGCAGTGGTGAAATTTGAACCCAGACCCTCTCTAGATCCATAATATACTCTTTTCCCACTAAGCCACATTGGCTGCACTGAGGGCCGGGCATTTTCTGCAGGCCTCGTGTTGGGCCAATTACCTGAGGGTTCACCCTCCATCTACTGAGAGACTTTATGAGACATTTCCTTTCGTCTTTTTTCCTCTAGCTTCATTGAAATATAACTGATAAATAAAAATTGAATATACTTAAGGATATAAGATGTTTTGTTTTCTATGTACACATACATTGTGAACTGGTTACTGAAACCAAGCATAGTGACTCATGTGTGTGTGTGTGTGTGTGTGTATGTGTGTGTGTGTGGTAAGAACACTTTAGATCTATTCTCCTAATAAATATCAAGTACGTTGTTGTTAGGTGCCATTGAGTTGGTGTCCAACTCATAGCAACGTATAATAGGCAAAACGCTAGTGTCAGTGCTTCTCTGCTATTCATAGGGTTTTCAATGGCGGATTGTTTTTTGGGAGTGGGTTGCCGGGTCCTTCTCCCAAGCCTACAGCACCTGGTGTTCCCAGGTGGTCTCCCATCCAAGGACTAACCAGGGCCAACCCTGCTTAGCTTCCGAGATCCGATGGGATCAGATGCCACAGGGCTATGGCTGCAGGCTATCAAGTATATGATACAGTATTATTGACCCTGTCACCATGTTATACATTAGATTTCCAGAACTTGTTCATCTCATACTGACCGTTGACCATTCTCCCCAGACTCCAATCTCCAGTCACCACCGTTCTGCCCTCTGCTTCTAGAGTCCAACTTTTTTTTTCAAAGCTGGAGGTATTTTGTCCCAGGGCCTGGCACATGTAAGGCAAATGCCCTACCACTGAATTACACACCCAGCCCAAGTCCAGCATTCTTAGATTCTACATATAAGTGGGGGCTGGGGTTTAGCTCAGTTGGTAGAGCACCACTCTGCACTCTGTGAGGGCCTCTGAGGTGCTGGGTTTGATCCCCAACACCCCCAAAATGGGAGAAGGACCTGGCAACCCACTCTTGAAACAATCCCAAAATAATCAGCCATTGAAAACCCTATGAGGGTCACTATGAGTTGGACACAACTCGACGGCATCTAACAACAACAACATATTTAAGTGAGATCATGCAGGATTTGTCTTTCTGTGCCTGGCTTATTTCTCTTAGCACAATGTCTTCTTGTTCCTTCCATGTTGTTGTAAATGACAAGATTTCCTTTTTTTAAGGGTGGGTAGTATTCTGCTGCCTATATACATGACATTTTCTTTATCTGCTTGTATATTGGTGGATACATAGTTTCTATTTCTTGGATATTGCCAGTCATGCTGCAGTGAATATGAATAATGATACTGATTTCAATCCCATTGGATATATACCCAGAAATGGGTTTCTGGAGCACACAGTAGGTCCATTTTTAATTTCTTAAGGAATTGTTTTCTGTGACACCTGTACCAGTTCACAGTCCCACCAACCATACATAGGGGCTCCCTTTCTCCATATTCTCACCAGCGCTTATTTATTTACTATTTTTGACTAACAGGTATGAGATGACATCTTGTAATACCTCTGACTGGCATTTTCCTGGTGATTAGTAGGATCGAGCACCTTGTCATGTGCCCGATGGCCGTTTGCATGGCTTCTTTTGAGAAGTGTCTAGTTAGACCCTTTGTCCATTTTTCAAGCCAGGTTATTTGTTTTCTTGATAGGGAGTTGTATGAGTCACTTATACAGATGGAATATTAACCTCGCATTAGACTCATGGTTTGCAAATATTTTCTCCCATTCCGTAGGCTGTGAATAATTTCTTAAGAAGCTAATGGTCCACTTGAGGAAAGTAAACGTCACAGGGGAGGAAGGCACTGAGCTGCATCGATCAGACACCCACCTCAGACTGACAGCTGCTGAAGGGTCGGCAGCCAGCATCTCGCAGCCACAAGGCCCCTGCTGAGTTTGCCCACGGGGAGGAGAGGGTCCTTCTACACCCAGGCCTCCTCCTTGGGCAACCCATGCCCAGAGGTCCAGGGTCTGGTCCAGGTGGGGGTCTGACGTCCCAGCCCACTTGCGTTAGTTCCAGACACTCTGAAGGACCATCCAGCTCGGGTGGCCCATGCCATCAGCTATGGCCTTTACTGTGACTTTGCTCCCTCTGCCTAGTCCAGCTTCCTGTTTTGGATGGGGTTCCTCGAGTTTGCTTTTCTGAGAACTCGATGCTATGTTGTCACATCCCATTGTCCTGTGGACACCTTCTGCTGTGTCCTGTGATAGGCAATGAGCGTTTGTATGTCGGAGTCCATACCAGCACTGCCTGAGAACGGGATTGTGTTTGGAGTCAGGATCTTTACAGAAGCAATTAAGTTAAAGTGAGGTCATGAGGCCAGGCCCTCATTGCACGTGACAGGTGTCCTATGAAGAAGTTAGGGCGCAGAAACACACAGAGGGGAGATCATGTGGGGCCTCAGGAGAAGACAGCACTTACAAACCGAGGAGAAGGGCCTCAGGGTAAACCAGCTCTCTCCACAGCCTGGTTTTGGACCTTTAGCCTCCAGAACTGTGAGGAGCTAGATCTCTGTTGATTAGGTCACCAGGGCAGTGGAGCTTTGTTTCGACACCTCAAGCACACTCGTATGGGCAGATTTAGGGGTTGCTTCTTAATTTTGATTCCTACTCTTTCATCTTTACACTTAAGGAATAACCTAGAAATCCGAAAAAGTTAAATAGTCATTTAAGTATAATGATGCAACCAGGTGAGGGGACACACACCTGTCTTCCCAGCACTCAGGAGGCTGAGGCAGGGGGGCGGAGAGATTGAGCCCATCCTGGGCTATATGGTGAGTTTTAACCAGCCTAGGTTATGCAGTGGGACCCTGTCTCCAAAATAAAGAGAAATGGAAGGAAGGAAGGAAGGAAGGAAGGAAGGAGGGAAGGAGGGAAGGAGGGAAGGAAGGAAGGAAGGGAGGGAGGGAGGGAGGGAAGGAAGAGAAAGAAAAAAAGAAAGAAAGAAAAGGAAAGAGAAAGGAGGAAAGAGAAAGAAAGGAAGGAAGGAAGAAAGAAAAAGGGAAGGAAGAAAAAGAAAGAAAGGAAGGAAGAGAAAGCAAGCAAGAGAAAAAAGAAAAACTAGAAAGAAAGAGAAAGAGAAAGAAAGGAAGGAAGGAAGGAAGAGAAAGAAAGCAAGAAAAAAGAAAAGAAAGAAAAAGAAAGAGAAAGAAATGAAGGAAGGAAGGAAGGAAGAAAAAAAAGAAAAGAAAGAAAGAGAAAGAAAGAGAAAGA
>VMDO01031964.1:0-19501 GCA_007922755.1 Pedetes capensis
TGGTATGATGTGTTTTCATCATCATTTGATTGTAGGAATTTTTTAAATTCCAATTTGATTTCATCAACAATCCATGGGTCATTCAGTAGTGAATTATTCAGTCTCCATGAGTTTGTAAAGTTTCTGGAATTATTCATGCTCTTGAGCTCCAATTTTATCACATTATGATCTGATAAGGAACATGAAATTATTTCTATTTAATTATTTCTATTTTTTTGAATTTGTTGAGGGAGTTCTTATGGACTAGCATATGATCTATTTTAGAAAAGTACCATGTCGAGCTGAGTAGAATGTGTATTCCTCATCGTGTGGATGAAGTATTCTGTATATATCTGTAAGATCCAGCTTGTTTAGGGTGGAGATTAGATTTGACGTTTCTCTGTTGATTTTTTGTTTTGATGACCTGTCTCTTGACACAAGTTGGGTATTGGGTATTATTGGATTCTAGTCCAATAAAGTTCTTTATATTCCATAAGGTTTGTCTTATAAAGCTAGGAGCTCCTACTTTTGGGGCATAGATATTAAGGAGCATTATTGATTCTTGATCGATTGTTCCTTGTATTAAAATGTAGTGACTATCCTTATCTCTTCTAATTAGTCTTGGAGTGAAATTTAATCTGTCTGAAATTAAAATTGCCACACCTGCTTTCTTTTGTTCCCTCCCTGCTAGGTATACATTTTTCCAGCTCTTAACTCTCAGTTTATTCCCGTCTTTGTGAGTTAGATGAGTTTCTTGAATACCACATATTGTTGGTTTGTGATTTTTCATCCAATTAGCCAATCTCTGTCTCTTAATTGGTGAGTTAAGACCATTTACATTAATAGAGATTATTGAGGAGCATTTATTGTCATTTATCCAATCATTACCTGTTACTGATTTATGAGTCATGTTTGCTTTGGACCTTTCTTGTGTTGGACTCATCTCAGTTAATTAGTTCTTTGATTTCCTTTGTAGGGTTGTCTTAACTCTCCTGGATGTGGTAATTGATTTATTATCCTCTCCAGTGCTGGTTTGGTTGTTGCATATCGTTTAAAAGCTTCAATGTCATTAAATGTCTCATATTCCTCATCTATTATCAAAGATAATTTTGCTGGATATATTAGTCTAGGCTGGAGATTGTTTTTTCTTAGTATTTGAATCTCCTGTGACCATTCCTTTCTAGCTTTCAGTGTTGATATGGAAAAGTCTGCAGTAATTTTTATTGGCTTCTTTTTATAAGTAATAAGGGGCTTCTGTTTTGCTGCTTGCAGGATGGCATCTCTGGTCTCTAATGATAGAAATTGAGCCATGATGTGTCTCGAGGATGATCTATTTAAGTCAGCCTTCAAAGGAGTCCTGAAAGTCTCAGTGGTGTATATATATCCATTTCTTGTACTATCTTTGGGAAATTTTCCTTGAGGATATCATTTACTAGGTTGTGAAGGCCTCTAGTGATTCTTTCTTCTCATTCAGGAATACCCATAATTCTTATATTTCTTTTTTTCACTCTATCTGAGTTCTCTTGGAAGTCTTTTTTTAAAACTTTTATCATTGACTCCATTTCTAATCACTTGTGCTTCAGCTCGTTTATGTCATCTTCTGCCTCAGATATCCTTTGCTCTGATTCATCCAGTCTTGAAGAGAAGGATTCTTTAGCCATGTTCAATTCTGATAATTTGGATTGAGTATCAAGCAAAGTGGTTTGATTTTTCTTAATCATTTCTAACTGGGATGACAGAGAAGCTTCCAAATTAGAAACCTTTCTTTCAATTCTCTCCAGTGTATTTTTAGTATTTGTCTTTATTTCTCTTAGCATGCTTATTACCATGACTCTGAACTACGACTCAGAGATCTCTAACAATTGCAAGTCGTTGGAGTGATCCGTTGCGGGTGTATGATCTGTGGAGCCTTCAGCTCCATCCTGCCCCCTTGTGGTTTTTGTAGTTTTACTTGATTTTCCCATAATGCGGTCTGGGCAACAGAATCTACCAGTCTGACTGACTCCAGGGGGGTAAGGGTTAGGGAGGCAATAGATTCTGTTTCTCTTCTGGGGGGTGAGAAAAGGGGGGGATCTGCTGATAGAAGAGGTGGAAGGAGGAGGTAGAGGACAGAGGCTAATAGAAATTACTGTCAAAATTAATATTAAGGTTAAGATTTAAGGGATAAATGATTAAAACAATGACACATATATAGCTTAAGAAATAGAGAAGGAGGGTAGAAAAAGGGAAGGGAGTAAAAGAAGAAAGGAAGAAAAATAGGGAAGAAAAAGAGAAAAATAAAAAGGAAAAGAAAGAAAGAAAAGAAAGAAAGAAAAAAGAGGCAAATGTCACATATACACTCTCCCAAACACTAATAAAAACACTTGTAATCGGGTGCGGTGGTGCACACCTGCAATCCCAGCAGCTTGGGGGTCAGAGGCAGGGCAAGGCTTTTCCTTAAAGAACACCAAATCTCAAGCAACAATGTCCAAAATTACAAAGATGAGAGTGGACAAAGCTATTACTCTAGCAGCAGCAAGCTTTCTACCCCCTTAGTTAAACTAGAGTCCAAGATCTCAAAAGAAGACATTATACCAAAGGCAACCCCAGGCATATATGACAGTAATATCAACATCAAACTATGGGAAAGGCTTAACCTAAAACTATGTGAGACATGAAAAACCAATTGACCAAAACCCTTCAATAGTTGATTTTAAAGTAACCCACATTTTTATATGACAGAAAAAGAATTTAGAAGTCTGCTTATAAATATGATGAAGACATCAAAGACATCACAACCAAACAGATGAAAGCAATTGAAACACTGGACAAAAAAAAGTATCTTAGAAGAAAAATTCAGCAAAGAAATTGAATCCTAAAGAAGAATCAAACAGAAATATTGAAATTACAAAGCATAGTAAGTCAATTTAAAATAGCAATAGATTCTTTGGTATCCAGATTGAATAAAGCCAAAAACAGGATTTTTTTATGTTGAAGAAAAAGTTGAAGATCTTATCTGCTCAGATGCCAAGAAAAACAAACAGATGAGGCAATATGATCAATACTTTTAACAGGTCTTTGATACAATGAAGAGATATAACCTATGAGTACAAGGGGTTCACAAATGATCTGAAAATAATCCTAGGAAAATAGAAAACCTTTCCAATGAAATAACAGCAGAAAACTTGCCAATTCTAAGGGAAGAAATAGATATCCAAACCACAGAAGTATCCAGAACTCCACATAGAGTAGATGAGAACAGAGTCTCTTCATGACACATTATAATTGCAATGCTAAATCTAGATCCTGCAGCTGTAGCCCTGTGGCATCCGATGCCTCAGGTCTCGGAAGCTAAGCAGGGTCGGGCCTGGTTAGTACCTGGATGGGAGACCGCCTGGGAACACCAGAAGCTGTAGGCTTGGGAGAAGGACCTGGCAATCCCCTCCCAAAGATCAATCTGCCATTGAAAACCCTATGAGCAGCAGAGAAGCACTGATAATAGTGTTTCCCCTGCTGTACAGAGGGTCACTATGAGTCGGATACCGACTCGGCAGCACCTAACAACAACCTAACAAATCTAGAGAGCAAAGAAACTATTTTAAATAACAGAGAAAAGCCATCTCATGTACAAAGGCAAGTTCATCAGAATAACAGCTGACTTCTCAACAAATCTAAAACAAGGATGTCATGATCAGACATTATTCAAGCCCTGAAAAAGAATAACTGTCAACCAAGATTATTTTACCTAGCAAAACTATTTTATAAAATAGATGGAGAGTTCAAGACATTCCATGGTATTTACAAGGTAGAGATCCAAGTCCATCAAACCAGCATTGCAGAAGATTCCTAAAGAAATACCACATATGGCAGAAGCAAGACAAACCCAAATGCAAGACCAGAGGAATGAATGAACATGAGGGGAATTCATGATCACAAGAAGATAAATATGAACAAAAACAAAGAAGAAGAAAAAGAAGAAGAAGAAGAAGAAGAAGAAGAAGAAGAAGAAGAAGAGAAAAAGGAACAAACATCAAAATGATGCATAATAATAAGCTCCTCTCAATAATTACTCAAAAGGTAAATGGTATCAACTCACCATTCAAAAGGCACTAATGGCGAACAGGATTAGAAAACCCCTTCAGATGTGGGATTCAAGAGATTCATCTCATCCACAAATACCATAAAAGTCTGAAAATTAAAGGCTGGAAAACAATATATCAAACATGTGATAATCAAAAAGTAGCAAGGATAGCTATACTAATTTCCAACAATTTAGATTTCAATCCCAAGCTAATCAGAAGAGACAAAGATGGTCACCACATATTAGTAAAAGGAACAGTCAATCAGGAAGTCATAACATTGCTTAATATTTATTCACCAACTATAGGAGCACCTACCTTCATAAAACAAACTTTATTGGTGATAAAGAAACATATTGGTCCAGATACAATAATTATATTGCAGATTTCAATACCCCAGTCTCTTCAAGAGACAGGTCATCAAACCAAAAAATCAGCAGAGAAATGATGGACTTCAATAGCACTCTAGATATTTTGGTCCTAACAGATGTCTACAGAATATTCCATCCATCAGAAATGGAATACACATTCTTCTCAGCACCACATAGAAGTTTTTCTAAAATAGACTACATTTTAGCCCACAAAAATGGCCTCAACAAATAGAAAATATCGAAATCATCACCTTTACCTTATCAGATCACAATGGAATAAAACTAGAATTCAAAAGCAAGAAAAATTTCAGAAGTGTTACAAATACAGGGAGACTAAATAACACACATCTGAATAATCAATGGGTCATCTAAAAAAATTAGAAAGGAAATTAAAATTTCCTCCAATCAAATGAGGATGAAAACACATCCTACCAAAATATATGAGATACAGCAAAGGTATCTCTAAGAGGGAAGTTAATAGCCATGAGTATCTTCATCAATAAGGTAGGGAAAGGTCAATTAAATAACTTAATGCCACTCTTTACAGCACTAGAAAACCAACAAGTCAAATCCAACAGGAGTACACAGAAAGAAATGATTAAGATCAAGACAGAAATTAACAAAATAGAGACTAAAGGGACAATACAAAAAAAAAATTAATGAAACCAAGAGCTAGATCTTCAAAAAATCAACAAAATTGATACTCCTGTAGCCAGATTCACCAAAAGAAAGAGACAAAAATCCCAGACTAAAAAAATCAGAGAAGACAAGGGGGACATAAAAACAGAACCAATGAACTCCAGAAAATTATCAGAGACTACTTTGAGAAATTACACTCCCTAAAAAATGAAAATACAAAAGAAATGGATAAATTCCTTAACATGTATTACTTACCAAAACTAAACTCTGAAGACATATGCAAATTAAACAGACACATTACAACCACCAAGTTAGAGGCAGTAACTAAAAATTTCCCAGCAAAGAAAAGCCCAGATCCAGATGAATTCACAGTTGCATTCTATCAAACCTTTAAAGAAGAATTAATACCTATTTTCCTCAAATTATTTCATAAAATAGAAAAGAAAGGTAAACTTCCAAATGCATGGAGTCAGTATCACCCTGATACCAAAATCAGAGAAGAACTCTACAAAGAAATAACACAACAGACCAATTTCCCTGATGAATATCAATTGAAAAATCCTCCACAAAATTCTGGCAAACAAAATTCAGCAAAATATAGAAAAGAACATACAGCACAATCAGATGGGCTTCATTCCACAGATGCAAGGCAGGTTCAACACACATAAATCAATTAATGTGATTCAACATATCAAGAGACTTGCAGACAGAAATCGCATGATCATCTCAATGGATCCTGAGAAGGCCTTTGAGAAAGTACAACATCCTTTCATGTTAAAAGTCCTAAAGAAATTTGGCATAGAAGAAACTTATCCGAATATAATGAGGGCTATCTATAACAAACCTATGTTGTTGTTGTTAGGTGCTGTTGAGTCAGGTCCAACACATAGAGTTTTCAATGGGATTGCCTCAGGAGTGGGCTGCCATGTTCTTCTTTCATGTTTGCAGTGCTGGGGATTGAGCCCAGGGTCTCAGAGGACACAGAACAGAGTTCTACCAACTGAGATAAACTCCAACCAAAAAAACCAACATCATATTAAATGGGAAAAAATTAAAACATTCCAAGATCAGGAACAAGACAAAAATGTCCACTCTCTCCTCTCTTACTCAATTTTTTTTTTCTTTTTTGGTACCGGGGGTTGAACCCAAGACTTTGCACTTGCATGATCTGCAATTGCTGGACCACTGAGCTGCACCCCCAGCCCATTTTTTTTTTAACTTTTTGAGACAGGGTCTCGCTAAGTTACACAGACTGCCTCTGGTCTCGAACTTGCGATCCTCCTGCCTCCACCTCCCCAGCTGCTGGGATTACAGGCGTGCGCTACCATGCCCGGCTGCTCTTATTCAATATTGTAACTGAACTTCTAGCCAGAGAAGTCAGACAAGAGAAGGAAGTTAAAGGAACACAGATATGGAAAGAAGAGGTCAAACTATCCTTATTCACAGATGACAAGATCCTATATCTAAAGGATTCTAGAAATTCTGCTAGAAAATTCTTAGAGTTAATTAACTCCTTCAGCAAAGTGTCAGGATAAAAAATTAACACTAAAAAATCAGTAGCCTTCCTTTACACCAATAGTGAATAGGAAGAGAAGGAAATCAAGACAGTAATCCCATTTATAATAGCCTACCAAAAAGTAGCTGGGATTTAGCTCAGGTGGTAGAGTGCTGCGCTGCAGTCTCTGAGGTCCCAAATTCAATTCCCAGCACCACAAAAATGGGAGAAGGACCTGGCAATCCACTCCCAAGGCAATCCCGAAACAGTCAGCCATTGAAAACCTTATGAGGGTCGCTATGAGTCGGATACCAACTCGACGGCACCTAACAACAACAACAACAACCAAAAAGTAAATATTTAGGAATCAATCTAACAAAAGACCCTAAAGATGCCTATAATGCAAACTTCAAAATATTTAAAAAAGAAATGCAGAAGGTACTAGAAGATGGGAGGACCTCCCTTGCTTGTGGATTGGAAGAATTAATATTATGAGAATGGCTATAACACAGAAAACACTTTACAGATTTAATGCAACTACTATCAAAACCCCAATGACAGACTTTGCAGAAATAGAAGAAAAAACAATTCTAAAATTCATATGGAAGCAAAAATGACCACATATAGCCAAAACAATCTCAAAGAGCAAAAACAGTGCAGGAGGCATCACAATATCTGACTTCAAACTATACTACAGGGCCACAGTGGCAAAAATAGTTGGTACTGGCACAAAAATAGGTGTAAAGATAAATGGAACAGAATTGAAGACCCAGAAATACACCCACACAACAATAGCCACCTGATCTTTGACAAAGAGGCTAAGGACATTCATTGGAGAATTGATAGCCTCTTTAACAAATTATGCTGGGGAAAATGAATTTACATGTGCAGACGACTGAAAAATAGACCCATATCTCTCAATCTGTATGAGAGTCAACTCAAAATGGATCTGAGACATCAACATAAAACTGGAAACCTTAAAACTACTAGGTGGAAAGATAGGAAACACTCTCCAACACATAGGCATTGGCAATCACTTCCTTAACAAGACTCCAATTGTCCAGGAATGTGCACCAAGATTCAATAAATGGGACTACATAAAACTAAAAAGCTTCTATACAGGAAAGGAAACAATTAACAGAGTAAAGGAAGAGCACAAAGAATGTGAAAAAATCTTTGCATCCTACATATCTGTCAGAGGACTAATTTCTAGGATAGAGAAAGAATTTAAGAAATCAAACACAAAAATAACTACACAATAAATAAGTGGGCTAGGGAAATGAACAGACAGCTCTCAAAAGAAAAAATATGACTGGCATTAATAAACACATGAAAAATGTTCACTATCCCTAGCCATTAGGGAAATGCAAATTAAAACAACACTGAGGCTTTATCTCACTCTAGTAAGAATGTCCAAGATTAACAAAACAATAACAAATGCAGGCAAGGATGTGGAAAAAAAGGAACACTTTTACACTACTGATGGAACTGTGAATTAGTTCAGCCACTTTGGAAATCAATATGGAGTTACCTAAGAAAACTAAGAATAAAACTGCCATACAACCAGCTACACTATTCTTGGGAATATACCCAAAGGAAGATAAGTCATCATACCACAGGGATACTTGCACTTTCATATTTAATGCAGCACTCTTCACAATCACAAGTACATGGAATCAACTAAGATGTCCACCAACAGAGGAGTGGGCTGAAAAAACTGTGGTATATAGACATAGTGCAATATTACTCAGCAGTAAAGAAGAATGAAATTATGTCATCTGCAGCAAAATGGATGGAACTGGAGAATATCACTTTAAGTGAATTAACCCAGACTCAAAAAGAGAAATACTATATATTCCCATTCATATGTGGGAGCTAAATCTAGCATAAAGGAAGAAAAATAAATTATACATACTTAGATATATAAAAATGAACAATCATCTCTCTCTAAGAATGGAAAATACAAGCAGATCAGAAAGAAATGGAGAGGGGATCTGTGGGTGGGAGCAGAGGTAGAGGAAGGGTGGAAGGGGAGGAGAAACAATAGGGAGTGGAAAAGAGGGAGAGGAAAATCTCAAAATATAGGATGCAGCTATATGAATATATGAAAAATCAGGGGGAAGTAAAAAATCAGTGAGAATATAAGCCATGATTGCAAACAATTTTCATTACATATTAATTAAAATTCCCACTTTTTTCTTTTCTTCTTTAGTTCAAACTATTCTATATTACAAAAAGATGAAAGTGTGAGCAAAAATGATTTTTAAGTTGCATAATGGACATAGCAAATGACTTATGCTAAACCCCAACATTTATAAATAAATAAATAAGTAAGTAAATAAATAAATAAATAATGATGCTCAAAGGTCATTGTAAAATGGATGGAGTGAACTTCTCAGGGAAGCTTCACAGGCAACAGTTACTGCCTTCCTGCTCTGGAAGCCCACTTTGTTATGAAGACAGGACTTAGTAACTGAATAGGCCTCCTCTGGCAACTCTGATTCTATTCTGCTCTTAATCCTGATAATGTGTCATAGAGAAATGTGCTGTTATTTGTCACTGATAGACTTTCTTGGCTTAGAAACACTGATCAATATTAGCACATTCTAGAGATGTGTGACCCAGTATTAAAATTGTAATATTGGGACAATAGGAGACAAATAAAAAGGGCAAAGTGAAATTGCATCACAGAATTGCCCTCCAACTATTCCTAATGAAATTAACAATATCAAACATTAAAATCAAGTAAATCAACACCAACAGTTACATATATGAACAGCATTTAAACAAGATAAAGTCCCACCCGATGCCACAAATATCAAAACACTGCAGCCAAGTAAGAAGACTCTGGCATGACACCTAACCTTTGCCTATAAACATCTACCTGAAGGTGCTATAAATTAAAACATGCCCAGATCTGGAGAAAACCTAACTGAGGGCATGTCTTCCAACTTTCTCTCTTCTTCTACTGGGATGGAGCTAAAGATAGAAAAGAAGTGAACAAGTAAGGCTAGCTCTTTTGGAAGTAAAGACTTCATGCTCTTTTACATTGGAGTGGGGATGGAGTCAGGAGGATTCATCCCTAATTAGACAGAGGAAGAATACATTTGGGGTTTCCTAGAAAAGACTACTCAGAATCAGCTGTGCCCTAACTATGTCTCTCACCCTTAAGTTCTAGAAATATAGAAAATCAGCTCGCGCATCATTTTGGCAGAGAAATGGACAGAAGAATACTTATGGGAGGGATGATTTATTGTAGCTCATGGTTAGAGGATCAGAGTCCATTGAGGCAGGAAGGAAGGGTGACAGGGCAGGCATGGTGGGGCCCATGGGAGAGGACCTCGCATCTTGGTGATCAGGAAGCAGAGAGCAGAGAGTGACCAGAACTACCAATCTGGAGTAAATTCCAAAGGCCAACCCCAAGTAAGCCACTTCCACAAAACTAGAGCCCACCTCCCAATGTTCAATAGCTTCCACAAACACCACTACCAGCTAGGAACCAAACATTAAAACACATGAACTTTGGGAGATGCAAGCCATAACATGTAGGGAGATCACAAAATACTTAGCCCTTAGACTGTGACTGGTAAGGGAAAACAAATACATACAAGTAGAGATAGTTGGGGCTGGGATTTAGTTCAGTAGGTAGAGCGCCGCTCTGCTTTCTCTGAGGTCCTGAGTTTAATTCCCAGCACTGCAAAAATGGGAGAAGGACCTGGCTATCCGCTCTCAAGGCAATCCCGAAACAATCAGCCATTGAAAACCCTCTCAGTTGGATACTACTCAGAGTTGGATATGACTCAACAGCATCCAACAACAACAACAACAGAGATACTTGGGGAGGGGATAAAGAAAAATTTTCTGAAGATAAATTTGAATGTGTGGAGAGGTCTGTGTTAAGCATAAAAAAGATAAGAAATGGCAGGTACACAATGTAAACATACCAAAGAGAAAGAGAATGTATCATAAGAAAATATAGTTGAAGAAAATATAATAAAATTCAAAGCACAGAAATACATTTTCCAAGAATATTTCACATTACTGGAAAATTTAAGAATATGACTTCAATTAGAAGAGCTCAAAAGAAGATGAAGAACAAAATGAAAGAGGAAAATGATAATAGATTATGAGAAATGAAAACACAAATTGGTAATATGGTATTTAGACTTTTCAATGCTGGAGACAGGGTGGAATCTCTGCTCCTTGTCCCACACAGGAGATTGCATATTCCACGTTGCTCTAAGTACCTCTTCATCTCGTGTTCATTAGTATTCTTGGGAATAACATGTTGTTATCGTTGTTAGGTGGCATCAAATATGACCCAACTCATTGTGGTTTTCATAGCAGTTTTCAAACTCTCATAGGGTTGTCAATACCTGACTGTTTTCCAGGATTGTTTTGGGAGTGGATTGCCACATCCTTCTCCCAATTATGATGCGCTGGGAATCAAAGCCAGGTCCCCAGAAAGTGTGGAACAGTGTTCTATCAACTGAGCTGAACTCCAGCCCTTTGTAATAACATACTTTATAATAAATCAGCAAAGAAAAAAAAGCTATAAATAGCAGAGAGCACTGACAACTGACATAGTGCTAGGCATGGCACAGTATTTTGCTCTGTTGTACATAGGACTCCTCAACAGCACCTAACAACAATGACAACATATGTTGTTGTTAGGTGCCGTGGAAGTCATGTCCGACTCATAGCGACCCTCATAGGGTTTTCAATGGCTGACTGTTTCCGGATTACCTTGGGAGTGGATTGCCAGATCCTTCTCCCATTTTTGTGGTGCTGGGAATTGAACTCGGGACCTCAGAGACTGCAGCGCAGTGCCCTACCAATTGAGCTAATTTATATATATGTGTGTGTGTGTATATATATATATTTATATATGTTTGTGTATATATATGTTCCTTTATTGCTTTTTAACTTTATTTGCTAACACAGTTTATATATAATATAGATTTATATAGACCTTTATATTCATATTAATATCCATGTCTATATAAATATATCTATATTTAGGGACTGGGATTTAGCCCAGTTGGGAGAGCGCTGCTCTGCAGTCTCTAATGACCCAGGTTTGATTCCCAGCACCAGAAAAAATGGGAGAAGGAGGTGGCAATTCACTTCTGAGGCAATCCCCAAACAATTAGCCATTGAAAACCCTATGAGGGTCGCTATGAGTCGGACATGACTCCACAGCACCTAACAACAATAACAACATATCTATCTATCTATCTATCTATCTACCTACCTACCTATCTATCTAAATGAACTGTGTTACCAACTAAAGTTAAAAATCAATAAAGTCAGTCTTCATGATAAACTGCATCTTACAGTCTATAGGCAAAATTAGGACGTGAAAAACCTATGAATAGCAGGAAAGCACTGACATAATGCCAGGCATGGCACAATGTTGGCTCATAGTAGTCTGAATGTTGGCGAATTTCAACCCCAAAAACTCCATCGATCCAATTTTTCAAGATAGAGAAAAACATTTAGCAAATACATGAGTACTAAGTTTCTCAGCCTAAGAGAAATAAACACAGATCGAGTTAATCTTCTGCTATGGAAGAACAGTGGAGTTTGATCAATTTAGTTAGCATACATAAGATTTAATTATTAGAAAAAGAAAATTCTCTAAGGACCATTTAAAGTACTGGTAATATTTAACACTTATGAATTTAGTGATAAAATTCACAACACTGTACTTTTAATATATATATATATATATATATATATATATATATATATATATATCATAATTCTGAAAGAAATGTAGAACAGACTACTTTTCTATTAAATTCATAGCATTTTTGTTCACTATCCTAAGGGTGAGGTAAATCGTTGGCCACCCACCACTGTCACCTACTGGCAAATCATCAATTTGCAGCATAGACAGTAAAACCCTGATGCAGCCTGCTTCACCAGCAGTAAATTCTTCACTTGTCCAGATAAGCAAGATGACTCAGTGAAGCCCATTGAACTCATTATAAGCAAAGAAAGTAGTCATTAGGACTAACTGAATTTAAGAAACTTTAAGCAATATATTTTTAAAGGATGTTCACATTTGTGCAGTATCTACAGCCAACTTGAAAATTAAAGTCTCCCCTTGACAATATGACATCATTTTATCCTTCTTGAACTATTAATTTTCTTGAAAGTAATGTACCATACCATGCCTCTTTTTCATATGAATTGCTGTTTTGTGTATTTAATACTGTCAAGTCAATAATCCTTAGAATTGTATAACACACACATACACAGGTACACATTTCTTTTCAGGTTCATGGCCATGACTTTTCAGAATCCTAATAACATAGCCAAGGCCTGTATGGCTCATTGAAGCTGAACCATTTCCTGCATGGGAACAAGAAAAAGAATTTGCTTCATGGAGTAGTGAAAACTATGAAATGTCATAAAACTCTATAGGATGGACCTGAACATCTTCGTAGCTGTTTCTTTTGACCAATGACAGCTAGCTTTACCTCTTCCTTTATACCTAAATAATAGCTGACCAAGATTTTGTTTTACTTGTTTCACCAATCAACACCACAGAAGTAGCAATCAAGAAAATAGAAGATGCACTGCATTGGGAAAAACTGTTGCAAAAGACCTCTTTAAAGTGTTGAAAAGTAAAGATATCACATTGAAGGTGAAGGCATGCTTGATTCGTACCGTGGCATTTCCAGTCACAGCATATGCTTGTGAAAGCTGGCCAGTGAATAAGGGAGATAAGAGAAGAATTGAAGCTTTTGAATTATGATGTTGGAGATGAATATTAAATATAACATGGATTGCCAAAAGAACCAACAGATCTGTCCTTGAAGTACAGCAAGAGTGCTCCTTGGAAGCAAAGATGGCTAGACAGCATCTAACATATTTTAGACATGTCAGGAGGGACCAATCCCTGGAAAAGGACATCATGTTTGGGAGAGTGGTGGGTCAACATAAAAAAGGAAGACCCTCAACTAGGTGGATTGACACAGTGACTGCAACAATAGACTTAAACACTGTACATGGCACAGTGTTGGGAAGTGTTTTATTTTGTTGTCCCTATGAGTTGGAATCAACTCCATGGCATCTAACAACAACAATAAACCACCTTTTAAACTTCCCACTATTGCACAAGGGATAAGTTTTCCACACATGAATTTGAAGGATACATTCAAGCCATAACACAGTACTAGAAGCTAACAGTCTACTAAAGGAAGATTTACAAACCAATGAACGCACTACAATGTATAAATTCTAAAATGTAACTTTAAGGCCACAGGAGGGGGAAAAAGGGACATATTAAAAGCCAAAGAATAATCTAGTTAATAGGTTAAATAATATTCTCAACATTTTTTAAAATATTGTTTTACCTTCTTTTTCCTTTTCCTACCCAAAAGTGAAAAAAAGTAGGCAACTAAAAGAAATAGTATCAGATACCACCATTAGCAGTCAGATAGTTTAGTTATTCTTTTAAACCCAGTTTCCTTCTTTTCTTTTATTTTCTTTCTTCCTTCCTTCTTTCCTTCCTTTCTTTTCTTTCTTTCCTTTCATCCAGTTTAACTACACAGCTTTCCTTGACTCAATTTTTTTTTCAGTACTGGAGAGCTGAACCCAGGTCTCACACATACTTTGCAAGTGATCTACCACTTAGCTACACCTCCAGCCCCCTTTTTTCATTTTTCACCATAAGCTAGAGCCTTACTAAGTTACACAGGCTGTTTCTAGCTTCAGTCTTGCAATCTTCCTGCCTCTGCCTCCCAAGTCACTGGGATTACTGATGTGAGTCACTGCACCCACCTCATTTGACTAAATTATTGATAGGTAAAGGGAAAGGCTGCTGATGCCTTCAGGCTCTAAACAGAAGAATCAAAACAAGTGGCTTTGAGAAAGAGTCCCAAAGGAAGCCCAAAACAGCAGTGTTAAATGGTATTTTCTAGATTTAAGTATGTAACAACATTTTATAGCATTTTACTGAAGATTAACACTGGGTCATGATGTTCCAAAATAACTTACTGAAATAACTATCATTATATTTTAATCCTAAAAGTTTAAAAAGATTGTAAACAAATTTTCTGTGAGGTCATTGTTTGGACTGACCTCCTACACTGTCCCCACAAGACAGTGGAGTCATTTATGGTAGGTGCCATGGATAATTATTTTGAACTTTGAAATGGACAAATATTCCAAAAAGCAGTAGATTCACAGCAATTAATCAGAGGGATCCAGTTTACCTGATATAGCATGTTAAGGAAGTCACCTCTATTAACCCTGTAAATAAAGCAACTTTGAAATAGTTTCCATGTTTATTACAGTGCTAGTCATAATCCCAAGATTTTGGAATCATCCTAAATGTCCTTCAATAGCATGGATTAAAAATGTGATATATATGTATATATTTGTTGTTGCTAGGTGCCATTTAGTCTGGTCTGACTCTTAGTGACCCTATGTATAATAGAATGAAATATTTAATGACACTGTGCCGTGCCCAGCACTATGTCAGTGCCTCTCTGCTATTCATAGGGTTTAGCATGACTGATTGTTTTGGGAGTGGAGTGCAAAGACCTTCTCCCAGTTTTGAGGTGCTGGGGCATCAAATCTAGGGTCTCAAGGTACAGAGCAAGCACACTCCCTACTGAGCTAAACCATAGCCACACGTATGAATTCACACACACACACACACACACACACACGCACACACACACACTCCATGGAGTACAATGCAGCCCTAAAGAAGATTGAAATTAAGACATTTGGTAGACATTGGGTGGACTTGGACATAATCATCTGAAGTAAAACAGCTCAGTCTTAAAAAGAGAAATATTCATGTTTCCACTTATATGTAGAAGCTAAATGTGAACATTATTGTTTTTATAGTTGTTCTGTTAGATTTTGTATATCTTTATTTTTATATATTATCATTTTTTGCAATTTATTTATTGCATGGGGAAAATTTTTTACAAAAGATTAGATCTCTTTACTTATAGAAAGAACTTGTATTTACCAATTCTGATTTTCAATATATTGTAATTATAAGGTCAAACATTTGTTAATATTCTTTTAAAAATTGGTTAATGTATATTGGCCTCATTTTTAAAAAAAAAGAAAAATTTAGGTGAAGTGAAAGAAGTCTGTTAAAAAGAGCACATATTATGTGAATGTGTTTATTTGAAAAATCAAGCATAGGCAA
Source organism: Pedetes capensis (assembly GCA_007922755.1). Lineage (NCBI taxonomy): Eukaryota > Metazoa > Chordata > Mammalia > Rodentia > Pedetidae > Pedetes > Pedetes capensis. Next base: position 15,727 of record VMDO01031964.1, read on the forward strand.
ATCCAAACAGATTGGTGGTTGTGTAGGGCAGGGATGGGACTTAGAGATTTAGTTAAATGGGTGGGATTTCATTTGGGATATGAAAATATTATAAAATTGATTAAAATAGTCATCACACAACTCAGTGATTGTAATTGTACTAAAAGCAATTAAATTTATACTTCAAATGTGTGAATTGTATGATATGTAACTGCACCTGATAGTACCTTTTCTCAAGAATATGTTCAAAGAAGTAACCTGAATTTGCAATAGCTCAGACTGTTACACAAGTTCTGTTGACAGGTTATTATTATCTTTCACAGAAAGTGGGCTCTCTTGTTAGGATCCTCTTTTTACTCTTCCAGTCCCTGTACCAGAAAATACATTCCATCATTTCAGGTTATATATTCATCTCACTTCCCGTGTTCAATTCCAAGCTTTTTTTGCCATGGATACAGTTCAAGAAGCAAGAATCAGATGATAAGTTGAACCCAAGGCACTAAGATCATTCAATAACATAGGAAGAATTCTAAAAGATCTTCTGAAGTATTCCGACCCAATACAAGAATGGTACCCTTAAACCTACACATCTCAGCCTAAAAAACTGCTCAAAAGCTTTGTGTGAAATTTGAGGCATTACACTGGCTTCATTATTCAGGTGTTCACTAGGAATATATTGCAAAATCAAATCAGGTCCCTGAACACACACAACAATCATTATTGTTATGAATTGTATATCACCACTGAAAGTGGGCTTGGCAGGTATGATGCACTTCTTGTGTCTCTCAAGTCCTTCAAGAACTCATTTCTTTCAGAGTAGCATGTTATAATTTTCCTAATGGCAAAAGTGCACTTCCACCACTCCCCTCTGACTGTAATACCTTTGCAAGGAGAAAGATAATACAACTCGGAAACCATCCATCTGAATTTCAGTCTACCAATACAAATAGTTAGACCAGTAATTCAAATCCAATTCCTTCAGAATCCAAGACTCCATTTCCTTTTGCAGCTCTAATCGGGGGCATGAAATATTGTAGGGAAACACACCAAGTACAGGGAACAGTACTTGATCCCTCCAATAACAATAGGATTCATGTTCTTGTTGCATTGAAAATACCTGAGTAAAACCATTGATGAGAGAAATTATTTATCTGGGTTTATAAGTATTTATTTGATTATAAGACCAGGATTACAATTTGTATTACTGCTGGGTGTTGACGAGGCAAGACATCATGGTGGCAGGGCAGCAGCATGGATATGCTCATCTCATGGCTGTTTAGAGTGAAGTCTGTTAGGGTATGTATGTGTGTGCGCATGCGCGCGAAATATAGAGGTAATAAGTGACATTTTAAAAAATAAGAAAATATGAGAACAGATCAATTGGATTATAAATATTGTATAGTTCCCACTAGGAAGGCAACATAAACTGATAATCTAGGAAGCAATTGTGAGAAAAAGATATAGGAATCTCTTATGGTGGCGAGTTTGCCTTGCAAAAAATTCTGGGAGTTCTTTTAAGTAACAATTAGAGTCATAATATTTGCACGCAAACATATTCAATGCATTGTTAGGCAGCTCACCAAACATTGTAAACATTTTCAATTAGAGTCATTATTGAAATACCCAAACACAAAATGGTCAGAACATATTCATATTAGAAACTATGTTAATGGATACAGCTATTGCCAGGCCACTTGACTTCCATTTCCTCATTTCTGTGAGATGAAGGAATGACATGGTTGGTATGTCCTCGCATGACAGACCACCTGGAACTACTGAGTCAGTAGGTTGAGAGATGGACTCTGAAGCTTACTCCAGTTACAATCAGCCATAGAAAACCCTAGGAATCTCATTGAGCCACTGACAATTTTGCCGGCCATGGCACACTGTTTGCTATGTATCCTTCCCTTGAACCTAGGGTGGCTGATTCTGACCCCACTCAATGGCACTTCACAGCAAAGACAATTGTTTCTGGAGTGATCTGCCAGGTTCTTCTCCCTAGAGTGTCTTATCTGGAAGCTCAGCAGGAAAGGGTCCGTCATGGGTGACTATGATACATTCTGAAATACATGTCCCATGATTTTCAGCATCAGGGCAACTTATATCCTCCCACAGCACAGGCTGACATGTAGGAATGCATTTATTTTCTCCCACTGACATTGTGCTTTGGTAGCATGTTGTTAAAGTCATTCTCCAGTATGTGAAGGTATAACTTCCCATGAGTCTCTAGTTTATAATTTTGCCTCCAGACCCATGTCCAAGGCCAAGTCTTTTTTTTTTAATTGGAAATTTTTAGTGTACACCTTAATGTGATTCATTCTGACATGCTTTTCATTGTGACATTTCCATATATGCATTTTGATGTACATTATTCATATAGGTTCCCCCTTACCCTCTTGTATGCTTTCCCCCCACCCTCCCCATCTAAGCCTTCTCTATCTTTTACTTGGTAATATTTTTCTATATGTCCTTGGGTTCCAGTTCTGTTTAAGATAGAAACTTTTCCTGTAGTGATCTTTGTTTTTATCTTGTCAAAACAATTGCTTGCATTTTCTAGGCCATTTATATTGACACCGTTCTTAGTTTTTTTTTCCTTTTATTTTGATCCGACCTTCGAATAGGATGTTTCCCTCTTATAATTTTGATTCAGCTCCCATATATGAGTGAGAACATGTAGTGTTTCTCTTTCTGAGCTTGTGTTCATTCACTTAAAATAATTTTTTCTAATTCCATCCATTTTGCTGCAAATGACCTTATTTCATTTTTCTTGATTGCTGAGTAGTATTCCATTGTGTATATGTACCATAGTTTTCTGTTGAAGGACACTTTGGTTGATTCCATATCCTTGCTATAGTGAAAAGTGCTGCATTGAACATGGAGATGCAGGTGTCTCTGTGGTATGATGACCCATCTCCCTTTGGGTAAATTCCCAATAGTGTTACAGCTGGGTTATATGGTAGATCTATTTTCAGTTTTTTAAGATACCTCCATAATGATTTCCACAGTGGTTGGACCAATTTACAACTCCACCAACAATGTAAGAGTGTTCCTTTTTTGCCACAACCCTGCCAGCTTGTTGTTGTTAGGTGCCGTCGAGTCAGTATCCGACTCATAGCAACCAGCATAGGGTTTTCAATGGCTGAGTGTTTCGGGATTGCCTTGGGAGTGGATTGCCAGGCCCTTCTCCCATTTTTGCAGTGCTGGGAATCGAACTCAGGACCTCAGAGCCTGCAGTGCAGTGCTCAACCAACTGAGCTAAATCCCAGCCATCCCCCCCTCCCCCGGCAGCATTTGTTGTTATTTGTTTTATTGATCTTGGCTATTCTTACTGGTGTAAGGTGAAATCTCAGAGTCGTTTTAATTTGCATTTCCCTAATAGCTAAGGATATTGAGCATTTTTTTCATGTGTTTCATGGCTTTACAGACCTCTTCATTTGAGAACTGTCTACTCAGTTCCTTTGCCCATTTGTGTATTGGGTTATTTGGTTTTTTGGGAGTTTTTTTCTTGAGTTCTTTATAAATTCTAGTAATTAGACCTTTATCTGATGTATAAAATGTGAAGATTTTTTCCCATTCCGTGGGGGTTTCCTTGACTCGGTTAATTGTTTCTTTTGCTGTGCAGAAGCTTTTTAATTTCATGTGGTCCCATTTATCTATTCTTGTTGCAATTTCTTGAGCAATTGGGGTCCTATTAAGGAAATCTTTTCCAATGCCTATATGATGGAGTGTATTGCCTATCTTGCCTTCTATAAGTTTTAAAGTTTCTGGTTTTATGTTGAGATCTTTTATCCATTTT
>VMDO01031965.1:0-19504 GCA_007922755.1 Pedetes capensis
GGTGCATAAATGTGAATAATAGTCATATTAACTGGCCTTCCTTGTAGGCGTATGGATATTATTCTATCACTGACAACATTGTATTTCATGACAGATCTTGAAATGTCTTTTTTGATGATGAATGCAACCCCATTTCTCTTTAGTTTATCATTCCCAGCATAGTAGACCATATGATTGTCTGACTCAAAATGGCCTATGCGGGTCCATTTGAGCTCACTCATGCCTAGAATGTCAATGTTTATGCACTCCATTTCTCTTTTAACGATTTCTAATTTTCCTAGATTCATACTTCGTACATTCACTGTTCCAATTATTAATGGATGTTTACAGTTGTTTCTCCTCATTTTGAGTGGGGCCACATCAGCACGTTGAGCACCCTGGGGCTTTACTCCATTTCTGCCATCACAGTAGACTCTACTTTGAGGAGGCAACTCTTCACCTGTAGTCTTTTGCGTGCCTTCCAACATGGAGGGCTCATTTTCTGGCACTATATCTGACAGTGTTTCTTTGCTATTCACAGGGTTTTCAATGGCTAGTTGTTTCGGGAGTGGTTCACCAGGTCCTACTCCCTAGTCTGTCTTCGTCTGGAAGCTCAGCTGAAAACCTGTCCACCATGGGTAACTTTGCTCATATCTGAGGTACCAGTGGGAGAGCTCTCAGCCTCATCGCAACACACAAGCCCCCACAGTGTGGCAAACTGACAGACGTGTGGGGGTTAAACTGTATAAAGAATCTATTAATGTAATTCAAAAATTAAATTCAAACTTCTTAAATCCCCTTTGGATTTGCCCCCAATAGCTCTCTATATTAAAAAAAAACTGACGTAATTTTCGTGGGGCACATATCTTTGGGATGCAGTATGATATTTTGATATATGTATACAATGTGTGATGATCAAATCTGGGTAATTACCTATCTATCTCAATTATTTCTCATTTCTTTGTGCTGGGCAGTCAATGTCATTTCGTCTAGCTATGCTAAGATATTTAATAAGTTATTGTTAACTAGAGTCATTTGAGGAACTTCAGCCACCACCACCTCACTATTCCACATGCCTGGCAAATACCTTCCTGCTCTATGATCTTCGTAGTAGCAGTTTACTGTGTCCCAAATGCTCTTATGCCATTTGTACTTGCACAGATATTTGTTTCACGTACTAGTATTTGTTACTTTCTGAAGTGAGGTTTATACAGATCACTATTCAATATTTTAATTATAATGTAGAGTGCCATGGCCCACACCTGTAATCCCATGACTCAAGGCAGAGGCAAGAGGATTCCAAGTTCCAGACCAGAGACACCCTGCATAACTTAGCAAGACCCTGCCTCAAAATAAAAAAATTTCTCAAAATAAAAATTGTTTAAAAGGTGCCAGGTGTGCAGCTCAGTGATACAGTGCTTACAGAGTACATGCAAGGCACCATAGGTTCAGTCCTCAAGTACTGAAAGAAAGAAAAAAAAGAAAGAAAGAAAGAAAGAAAGAAAGAAAAAGAAAAAAGAAAAGAAAGAAACATTTCAATTATCATAACTTACTTCGGTATTCTTTAATTTGTTCATGCCTTCATTTTACCAATGGAACTTACCATATTTTAAAATTCTGCTTTATTTCTCTACCATTAACTATTTCAAAACATCTATTTTTTCTCAAAATGCCTGATATCCCCACTCCTTTATCACTATTTGTTGGTTGTTAAGTATTTAAATGTATTTTTGACCTATAATTTTGCTTTGTATATTTATTATGATTTCACTTTGCTTCTGTTTCATTATTTTATTCCCTCTATTTTGATTGTAGATTCAATTGTTGTTGCTGAAAGGTGCTGTGGATTCGAGTCCCACTTATAGCGACCCCCACAGGGTTTTCACTAGCAGATTGTTTCAGGCTTGCTTCAGGAGTGGATTGCCACATCCTTCTCCCATTATCATTTCTATATATCACTCCATTATCATAATTTTAGAATGGTTCATTCTACTTTCGAAATCTCTTAATTTGTGTTGCATTTTATTCAACTCATATTACTCATGATAATTTGTTATATATATTTTGTAGATATTTCCATTTATTTCTCTTCAGCTGTATTTAATCTTCTAGACAAACTCACTGTAATTAATTGCATTGCACACACATACATGTCCATATACATGTGTGCATGTATGTATGCATAACTTCATATATCCCTTAGATATTCTATTTGGTATTCTTTAAATATATTTTATTTTTGGAGGGCATGATTTTCTTTGGAAATGTTTTTGATTTGTTGGTGAAATGCATCACACATCTTGACTTTCACATGAGTTAAATCATTTTCCCTTTTTTGTGTTTGTATCTCATTCTCTACTGGATATTAAAATTGAAAGGTCTGTATTACTGTGACTGGGGCATGCCCTCTAAATACCAGTGTCTTCACTCCATGTTTACATTCTGCCTACTAGCTCTCTCTCCTCTCCTCTCCACTTTTCCCTTTCCCTCTCTCTCTCTCCCTCTCTCTCTCTCTCTCTCTCTCTCTCTCTCTTTCCCCTTCTTTCTCTTTTTTTGCACATGGGTTTTGTACATACTTCTCATAACTCAGGAGGCTGAAGTAGGAGGATTGGGGATTCAAGTCCAGAGGCAGCCTGCACAAATTTGCAAGACCTTCTCTCAAAAACAAAAGGGGGGATGGGGTGCTACTCAGTAGAGGATGTCCCTAGGTTCAATTTCCCAGTACTGAAAAACAAGCAAGTAACAAAAACAACAACAAACCCATCTAAGTGAATACCAATTTGGTCCCCAAACTTCACTACTGTTTGTTCAGAAACCAAGTTAATATCAGAACTTGTGATACTGTTTGTTCAAAAATAAAGTTAATATCAGAGCTTGTGATTTATATCTTTGAGCATCAGAGTCTTATAATACTGAATCCCAGAATTATACAGGTGACAGACACTAACAGTTAATAGAGAAGTTTCCTTATTCCTTCAAACTAACTTCTCAGTACTTTCTTTTGTGTAGAGTAAGGTCTGTATCTCACTATCTACCAACATTTCAGTCCTGTTCTAATGTATAATCCCCTCACCATTCTGTCTATTGAATTCTTACTCATCATGTAAGACTGGGTTTACACTGTTGCCTTACCATGAAGTATTCCCTCACAGACCAGCTCTTCACGAATCCAAAATATTCTGAAAATAAGTATAACACTTGTTACGTTATTTCAGTTACATTATTTCATTATATACTGTATAGTATTTATATATATGTTGATCTCATAAATTAGGTAACTACATTGCTAAAAAAATTCTATACTTCTGTACCTTCAGACTGTATATCTAACATTAGTATTTAAAAATTGTTTTCAAACAGTGCTGTTTTCAAGTTCACTCATTCACTGATAAACTGAGGGTTGTTATGTGTGCCATAATAACGTAGGCAAACACTTTTACCATATGATAGAAGAGCTCAGTTATTTCATGAAATTATTCTTTATGACATCATATAATATCTAATTATTTTCAAATGCGAACATTTACTTTTCCTGAAATCCTGTCATTGTCTAAATTTCTTCTGTGACCTTACATTAGAAATTTAACTGTGGAAATCCAAAATGTTTATTTTAGTACATAGATGAAAATGGAGATCACCTAATATGGTTCACACTGTATTTGCTTATGAGTAGAAAAATCAAATCTTTAAATCTAACTACTGCAAAAAAAGGCAGAATGGTGAGGATAATGAGACATGGAATAAAACTAACTTATTTACATGAAGAAGCACTCACACATGGAAGTTTGAGGCACAGGTACTAATATGTAGTTATAATTCTCTAAACATAAAGCCAAAATCTCATGTTTTGCCTTACTTGTATGGAGAAGGAAAAAAATGTTTTCCTAAAAGGAAATGTATCTGTGGTGCCTGCTTGTAATTCCAGCAACGCAAGTGACTGAGGCAAGCAGATCAAGGAGCTGGAGTCCAGAGGCAGCCTCTGCAATTTAGTGAGACCCTGTCACAAAATGTGAAATGATAAAGGGGTTGAGGGCACAACCTAATGGTAGAGCATCTGTCTAGTATAAATAAGGCTGTGAGTTCAACTCCTAGTACCACACCCACACTACACACAAATTAAACAATTTAAATTTGGTTTTATATGTTAAAAAGCCAACACTGAGGCTGTGATATACTTCACCTGAAATCTTCACATGATTCCTTTATGGAGAAAAAAAGACAAACAAAGCTTTATTGACGTTTAACCCCACTGTACATATCATTAGTCATAGACATCTTCATTAAGTCTTCTATGGTGCACATTTAGTCATCTCCAAAATCTTTCAGAGGTATGTGGTGTTTCTAATATTTAGGATAAACTAAGCAAACCAAAGAGTGAGGAAAAGAAAGATACTTAGTTTCTGTGTCACATTCCTAAGATAAAATCCCTAAACTCTTCACAGGTAACTATTTAAAGCTGCTGTGCTTTACCAAAGATTCGTTAGTTCACAGCATATGAAATGATCACTTAATGACCTGTACTCATGTCTACAAAGGAACACAGCATGTCTGAGAGGCTTTTCATTTAGTTGTCTCGAATACCTGTTCTTTGCTCTCTGATTTTTAAAATGTTTTTCAAATCCAATATTGGATAAAGAAAAACAGCATACATACTTATCTATTTGTAAAAATGGTTGAAATATAGTTGTATAGTAGGATAGGAGTTGCTTATGGATGTTGGTTTATTATTAACAGTGCTCCAACTATTATGCAAGTTCTTATGAACTTGCTGTGGAATTTCACTTTTCTTCACCCTTTGGTGACCTCACTTGCATAATTACAACATATGGTCCCAGTGAGTATGAAAAGTGAGTATGAAATTTAACTGTTTTAAAACATGCCAAAAGCAAGTAGAACAAAAACTCTTCCCAGTGTTTTCTGATGAACAAAATGATAATTTACCAGATGTTACAAATTTACAATAATTAGAACCATAAAATCTCTCCAATAGCATTGAGCAATTATGTAAAAAAATATTTTATGTACTTGAGCTATGATTTTGGATCCCAAATTAACCAGTTTTTATTACAATGTAAAAATTATGTTAATTTCATCTTGATTCTGAAATGTAAAGATCAATATTTACAAGTTATCACAATCTTTCTATTATAGCAATGAGTTCTCAAGAGTCAAATGATAGAAAAGTCTATAACATTAGAAGTAAATAGCCATCTTTCACAAATTCTATGAAAGATGGAGGATCCATAGCCTCAAAAGTTAATGTAAATAGGCCATCAGAATGATAAATATGTTGTTTACACACCTTTAGCATGAACTTTAATAAAGACAACATTTGAAATCGTATGAAAACACTAAATTTAATGAACCCATATTCATATGACTATTTTAAAATTTAACATATTTGAAAATAGAAGAACTAGTAGTTTTCCAGTAGAGACAAACAATTCACAGGGAAAAATCTGGTGTAATATCTAAGGTACTATCCCATTATTTACAGAAAGCTCATTTCCCATCTCAAATTATTTCTACTTTTTCCTAAAATGAATGTTTATCTTTGAAAATCATTATGAATTATGGAAATGAAGCCTAAAAATTATGGAAATGATGTGTAAAATTAAATTTATAACTACCTAAAATAATGTATTTTGTTATTTATGCCAAAACAGTTACAAATGAAAGATAACAATAACAAAATATTAAAAGGAAAAATCTGGATTTAAGACAGATTATCAAAACAAACACTGTGGTGCATGCCTGTAATGCCAGAGACTTAGGAAATAGAGGCAGAAGGATTTCAAATTCCAGGCCAGAGATGGCCCACATAAATTGGTGAGACTGTCTCAAGATAAAAAATAAAAAAGAGGCTACATGCAAGGTCCTGGGTTCATTATCAGAGCATGGAAAAAAGTGAATGAATGAATGAATGAGTGAGTGAGTAAACAGATTATCAAAGCAAAATCAGTATATTAGGTAATATAAATTTAAAATGGATAAAACAACTAAGCAATAAGAAATGAGAGTGAAACAAACAATGGAAGAAAATGATTTAAAGCAACATTGAAGCCTTGAAATTCTAGGTATTTTTTAGAAATGGTCAACAAATTAGTTGCAGTTGTCTTGAGTAGTTATTTCTCTTGTTCTTTAGTTTTTATCTACTATATTTTCAAAATGTTATTTGTATCATATCTTTGTTCATAAAACTTTGGAAGTCCTCAACATAACACATATCTAACTTCTGAATGTTTATTTGGGAGAAGCAAACAGGAATAAGTAAAGGTAGACCCAGAGATTTCTGGTGGACTAGAAAGGAGACAGGGTTTTATTTTATTTTTCTGTGTGGCTGTTTGCTTGTTGTTTGTTTGTTTCAGACAGGGTCTCAGTATGTAGCCCAAGCTGGCTTGGAATTTGCAATGCTTCTGCCCCCACCTCCCAAATGCTGGGATTACAAGTATTTGCTGCCATGCTCCATTAGGAGATACTCTTTATTCTCCCAGTCTTTTCTTCCCCAGGATGTGATCAGGGATAACCTAGGTAAGTGCAGAGGGTGGGCTCACAGTGTCTATTTGGCAGACTCTTCAGGCTTAGCGCCTCATTTAACCCTGAGATTTGTGCATTGTGCTCCAGTAGTGGTTCTAATTTAGCCGCTAGGAAAATGAGCAGTGAGTGTTATTGTTTAGTATTGGGGGTTCAAAAAATATAGAAAAACTCTGAAAAATATTATCAGATGACCTAGCAGTGTCTAGCATGTTAACACAGAAAGTTTTAGTGCTTAAAGCTATAGAGTTTGACAGTAGGAAGAAAGAAACGTGAAGATGGGGGATGCGTATACTCAATCGCTCCACTTTTTTTCTTCAGTTTTCTGCTATGTAATTAATTCCCTTTGATGAATCTGACATTTCTGAGTCTCAAAGACTTACTGGTTCAATTGAGAAAAATGATAGTATTCAGTTATGTACTGTTTCGTAGCATTTTTTTGTGTGTGGCTAGATTCATAAGTAGAGCACTAAAAGATAAATGGAAATCTCAAATTTAAGTTATGAAAAGATCAAATAAATCACAGGAAAAAATAAAAAATTTAATAACTCACTTAAAAGATTTTTGTCCCTAATTGCAGTAGATAAGTTTCCATTTGGGGCTGGGACTTAGCTCAGTTTGTACAGCACCCCTCTGCAGTCTCTGAGGTCCCGAGTTTGATTCCCAGCACCTCAAAAATGGGAGAAGGACGTGGCAATCCACTCCCAAGGCAATCCCGAAACAATCAGCCATTGAAAACCCTATGAGGGTCACTATGAGTCGGACACGACTCAACGGCACCTCACAACAACATATATGTGTGTGGGGTGGGCTGAGATTTACCTCAGTTGGTAGAGCACAACTCTGCAGTCTCTGAGGTCCTGAGTTCGATTCCAAGCACCACAAAAATGGAAGGACATGGGCTGGGATTGAGCTCAGTTGGTAGAGCACTGCTCTGCAGTCTCTGAGGTCCCAAGTTTGAGTCCCAGCACCTCAAAAATGGGAGAAGGACATGGCAACCCACTCCCAAGGCAATCTCGAAACAATCTGCCATTGAAAACCCTATGAGGGTCGCTATGAGTCGGACAGGACTCGACAGCACCTAACACCAACAAGTTTCCATTTAGAGCTATATATCCGGCAAACCAAACCTATGTATTTACTTCTACCAGAGAGCTTCAGACTTTCCCAAGTTTTCTTCTAACTCAGGAATGTCTCATTTTGAAGAACTCTCATTAACATTTCTTGTCATATAAATCTGTTGGAATTATACTCTCTCAGTCTTGTGTGGGAATGTATTTCTCCTTCATTTCTGAGAGACAGTTTAGGTGGATACAATGTTCTCAGTTGATACTTTGTTTTTCCTTCAATACGGCAAAAATCTCATGTCACTCTCTCCTGGCTGGTAGGTTTCTGCTGGGAAGTGGGTCAGGTCTATGTGCAGTTTCTTTTGTCTTGCCAACTTGTGAAAGAACCAGAATACCTAGAAAGTGTGTTATATCTCTGTCAGCCTCTCCCTTGGGGGAGGGTAGGCCCAGACATCTCACCCACAGTCGGGGTCAGACACTGGGATCCGCCTGGCTACGGGCGGAGTCACATGGATGAACCTGCCCCAGACCCCTCCGTCATACCTGTGGCCCTACCAAGCTGTGCCACATCCTGAGACCAGAGCCCTAAAGACCAGCACAGATGAACGGGCCTGGAAATGGGGAACCTCAACCACTGAGGCAAAAAGGTCACCGAGCCACCAATCAGGTCACCTAAGGGTCAACAGAACCACACGTGCCCCATTCTCCCAAGTCCCGTTTCTCAGAGAACACGGGTAGTGGAGTCACCAGACAGAGTCCCACCCTTCAGAACAAGCAGGCACTGACCTGGTCAGGGCATCAGCTCAGCTCATCGTCAGGCAGGAACCACGGGGTCCGCTCCACCCTGGAGAGTCCACGGCTTCGCACAGCTTGAACGCTCCAGGGGCGGCCCCAGCAGGCCTCCTCCGCGCATGGGCAGACCCTGTCCTCCAGCGACGACGTCCTCGCCTCGCTTCACCACGAGTCGGTGGGCGGGGCCTGCGCGGGCTCCCCGGGACACTCAGCCTCCCCTGGCTCTGCGGCTCCTCCCGCTCCGCCCGTCACCCGCCGCCTCAGGAGAAGCTGAGCAAACGCCAAGGCTGGCTGCGTTCCCGCCTTCCGGGCCCGGCCTCCCGCCACCAGGCACAGCAGCCAGAAGCAAGGCCAGGGACCGGCGACACCCGGCCACGGGGCCTCCCAGGCCCTCGGAGATTCACGCGGGCGCCAGCCAGGCGCGAGCGAACCCGGCTCCTCAGCGTCCCTTCGGCCTCTGCCGTCGGCCTTCAGCTCCTAACAGGCCCAAGGGGCCAGGGCCTCGAGGCCTCAGCTAATTCGCATGCGAGGTCCGCGAGCTCCGGGTCCTCCCGCCTCGGCCCCTCCTCACAAGGCGTCACCTCTACACTCTTCGCGGTGCCGGTGCAGAGAACCGGAGCCCAGGGCCACCCCACCCGCGCGTCCTCAGCCTCCCCCTGAGGCTCGGCCTCCCAGGTCGCCTCAGGCGCGCCTGCGGGACCCCGGTTCCCCGGGACACAGCTGGAGTCTAACGGTGCGCGCTCCCTGGGGCCCCCACCTGACTCTCTCGGCCTTGTGAGGGATTTGCTGTGTGAACAGCTGCTCCGCGCGGTGCCTCTGTGCACCGACAGCGGCCTCCTGGTTGCGCTGCCATCATGCGTAGCCCGCTGGAGGGCGCTGGAGTGGCGGGGGTGGGGCTTTCATTCGCTTCGGCTTTGTCCTGAGGCAGGAAAGGGGTGGATGGAGATTTCATTTACTTCCGCTTTGTCTGGTGGTGGGAGGGGCGGGGCCAGGGAGACCCACGCGGGAACTGCCTATATGCGTCCTAACCCGGGAGGCGTGAGCAGCACGTGTGACCCAGGCTCCTCAGGAAGATGGGCACCTCCACCGCGTCTGAGGAGAAACCGGCAGTTCCTCCTCCCATCCTGTCCGCACCGAAGTCCCTATAACAACCCCCTCCCAAGGCCTGGGCCCCACTTAGCAGAGGCAGTCGCCTGCGCCCAGGTACCTACAGTGAAGCCTTTCGCTCCACTCCACCTAGTGTCATGGTGTGAGTTTTCTCACCTGGAACAGAACAGTTTGAATCTTGCCAATTGAGCAGTAAGAATGTTCACACAAAGTTCTTGATAGTGTTGACACAACTGCCAAGAAGAATGCTGTGAGGACAGCCTGCGTAGAGATCTTATTCTCTAGAGGTTTTAAATTATATTGAAGCTGCGCCTGGGGTCAAAATGTATGTGACCTGTGAGTTTACTTGCTGCTCTGTAATTCTGTGCTGCTTTGAAGCACGCTCAGGCAACTCCCTCGTGACTCTTTTCTTAAACCTATATACAATGTACCCATAATTGAATTTTACTAAAGGGAAGTTCCTCCAACAGAAAAACCTAAATAGCAGCAAGCGCAAGTGGACGCTCTATAATCCCAGAGCCCTGGAGGCGGAGGGATCTCAAAATCGAGGCCAGAGGCAGGCTACACCTAGTTTAGCCAGACCTAGTCTCAAAATAAAAACTCAAAAATGGGCTCAGCGGTATAGCACTTGCAAAGTATGCAAGTGCAAGACCCTGGTGTCATGAAAAATAAAAAGGAAAAAGAAAAAGAAAACCCTAAACAATGAAGCTGCTTCTTTTGATTTTATAGGCACCTCCCCAGCCTGTGTCGGGACTTTCTAAACTGACGTGGCACTCAGCGTGGAAAGCCAGATGCCCAGTGGGCATGGCCTGGTGTAATAAAACTGGCAAAAGCTGGTAGGGCTGCTGCTCCTTTTTCTGACTTCCTCTCTTCACTCTCTTGGTAAATCCTCATATGTGTCTTGGAAGCGTCTCTCTCAGTGCCGCGTGTAATCTTCACGGTGGATTTAATAAACTCTGTAACTTTGCTTCAGTCTCTCTGGCTCCTCCTGAAATTCTTTTCTGTGAGGAAGCCTAGCCCCAGTTTAACCTGAGAGATGTCCCAACTAGAGGAACTCTCAGGGTAGGCAGCCTGGCTGAGCTCTACTGCTCTACTGTGCCACCTTTGGCATGCATACTAACCTCAGTTTCTAGCAAATAATGGCTACACAGTAAATGTAGTTTGAATGACTGCCAAACAAATGGGTACCCTAGTCATTCTGTGGCATTATAACTTAATGACAGTAATCTAGGAAACCCTCACACATCTGTCAACATCTTGTACTGTGAGGGCTTGCCTGTTGCTGTGATGCTAAAAGATATGCCACCAGTATCTCAGATACCAGCAGGACCACCCATGGTGGACAGGTTTCAACTGAGGTTCCAGACTAAGACAGAGTAGGGAGAAGGACCCAGCAGCCCACTCCCAAAACAATTAGCCATTGAAAACCCTATGAATAGCAGGGAAGCACGTCAGATATAGTGTCAGAAAATGAGCCCCTTCCCCCAGTTTGGAAGGCATTCAAGAAACAACTGGAGAAGAGTTGCCTTCTCACCATGGCACCAAACAACAACAATCTAGAAAAAAATGACAGAACAGCATCATTTTTTAGCAGAAAATTCATATTTAATTTTAAAATAAAGTGAATATTTCGAAAATGATATTTTTTTGCGGGGGTGGCAGTATTTTGAGTTTGAACCTAAGGTTCATGCATGCTGGTCAAGTGATCTACCACTAAGCTGCATCTCTAGATATAACCACCACCACCACCCCTTTTTTTATTTTGAGACGGTCTCCCTAAATTGAACAGGCTGTCTCTGGCCTCCAACTGTCAATTCTTCTGCCTTAGTCTCGCAAGTGTTTGGGGTTACAAGCATGCACCCGGGCACTGGGCTAAAAAACTGACTTTTAAGCACCTGTGTTAGAAGATACTTATTACTAAAAGGTAAATAGCATTCAAAGCATGTTTGAAAAGGAAAAAAAAATCCACAATAAACCACATGTATTTTGAGAGACAGGATAGAACCTCAGGGAAAATTAAGGGGACATCAGAAGGAAAAAGAGTGATCACTCCAGGATCATCAGCTGAGAGTCAAGAATTTTGAGAAAACTGCCAATAAAACTGCTATAATGACTGCTACCTAGAGAAATTATCTTAAGAGATATTTCAAAGGGAAATGTTAAAATACCAATAAGCTCAGAGTCAAAATGTATATGATCTTTGAGTTTATCCTAGTATCTCCTCTGTAATCCTGTGCTTCTATGAGAATCTCATGAACAGGATGATGGGTCATGCTGTTCAGTAGATGCCTAGACAGCTTCCTTGTGACACTTATCTGTAAACACATAGGACGCACCTCTGTGACCACCCTATTGTCTCATTTTACTAAAGTTCTTTGGGTAGAAAGTGTAACAAAACATTTCTACTTAATCTTTTAAATCCTCCAAGCAATGGAATTTCTTGCTTTTACCTATTTTGGCCTATGGTTTTATCTTACTGGCACTTATAAAGCCACCTTACAATTTCGTTACAGAAGGAGAAATTCTTTATGATAGAGTGATTAGGTAACCCAGCTCATTGTTTTGCTTAAACTTAGAATTGGGATGTAAATTACATCTTTTGAGCAGTGTGACTTCAAAAGTCATAAAATCATATACTCAGATGCTCTTTTCTCTCTAGAGAAGCCCATATCCATGTATTGGATGTGTGCTATTACTAATTTCTTTTTTTTTTATTGGAAATTTTTAATGTACAACTTAATGTTTCACTCTGATATGCATTTCATTGTTACATTTCCATATATGCATTTGGTTGTACATTGCACAGATAAGTTCCCCATTACCCTCTTGTGCACTTCCTCCCCTGTCCCACCCCCCACCCCACCAAAGACCTCTCTTCCATTTGCATGTCTTTTTGTGGGAATATTTTTCTATATAGCCTTGGATCCCAATTATGTTTAAGATCAAAATGTTTTCTGTAGTGAACTATCTTTTCACATCGCCAGTACTATTACCTGAATTTTCTAGTCCATCCATATTATTACCATTCTTTGGTATTATTGGTATAATTATTACTTCCAGAACTATTAAAGTTGGACTGTTCACCCTGAGGTCACCCCCTCCCCCATTCCTCACTACTCCTTGTTCCTATTACTCATTTTTAAAGCATCTTTTCTTCTTTCCTTCTTCTTCTTTTTTTTTGGTCTCTGAATGCCCATACTTAAATCTAAAGTATATACTATCTCTTATCCCAATAAAGTCATTAACCTTTCTAATCTTTTCTGTGACGGAGCCAAGAACTCAGCTCCACCTGAGTGCAGGCCTCTGAGCAGGGTAGCTCTTTGGGCTACAGATGGCAGCACTGGGCTGTTTCGCCCCACCTGCCTACATTTTGAATCAAATGAATCTACATACAAGACATAAAATTAGAATTTGTATATAGTAAGTGTATACATGAATGCTACATACTAGCTACTAAATTTCTGTGTCAAGTTAATATTTCCCTGAAATAAATTTATAAAACTCAATTTAGAGAAGTATGTAAAATAATTTCAAAATATGTTACTTAGAGGGAAAAAAGTAAGAGTCATTTACAAAATGTATCTGAAATTAAAAATTTCCTTGAAAGAAAGAATTGATAAATTCTTTCTAGTAGAAAGTTAAGAATTAACAGGAAGAGAGCGTAAAAATAACACACAAATAGGCAAAAATATGGGTCTCTTCCAATCAGTTGACCAAGTAGCTGTTTTCCAAATCTCTTGACATAAACAAGTAAGCACCTCCAGAGCTGCATCTGTTTGCTTAAAACATCTCTGTCGGTATTCCATCAGTTCCTACAGCCTTGTGTTTCAACCATTTCTTCAAGGCAGCTTCCACTTCATCAAACTGTACCATTTGTTCCTGATCATATGCAACCCTTAAATGGTTGATCATCCACCAATGCTTTTTGGTATAGTGACTCTGTGTATTCCTTCCCCCCTTCTTTTGATGTTTCCTGTGTGGTTTAACATTTTCCCTATAGAACTCTTCATTAATGCCACTTGAGGCGTGACGTTTTTTCTCTAATTCCTTAAGTTTGAGTAAAACAAACATGTTCTTCCTTTTGGTTTTCTATCTCCATCTCTTTTCACATGTCATTATAATATTTGATTTTGTCTTCTTGAGTTGCCCTTTGTAATCTTCTATTTAGTTCTTTAACTTCATCATGTCTTCCTTTTACTGTAACTGCTTGACATTTAAGGGCAATTTTCAGAGTCTCTTGAAATGTAATTTGGTCTTTTCTTTTTTCTCATCTTTTTTATAACCTTTTATTTCCTTCATGAATGATGATTTTGATGTCATGCCACAACTCATCTGGTCTTCAGTCATTCACGTCTAACACATCATATTTGTGCTTGAGGTGATCTCTAAACTCAGGAAGGATATTCTTAACATCATACCTTGGCTTTCATACACTTATTCTAATTTTCTTCAGTTTCAGTTTGAATCTGCATATGAGCAGTTGATGGTCTAATCCACAACCAGCAATTAGTCAATTAGTCTTGTTTTAACTTTTTTTTTATAATATTGCGTGGGGTTTGAACCCAGGGCCTCCTGCTTGCCTACTATGCAAGTGCTGGACCCACTGAGCTGCACCTCTAGCCCATTTTTTACTATCTTGAGACAGGGTCTCCCTAAATTACACAGAATGCCTCTGCTCTCGAACTTGGGATCCTCCTGCCTCCGCCTCCCAAGCTGCTGGGATTACAGGTATACACCACCATGCCCAGCTCTTGTTCTAACTTTTGATATTGAGGTTTTCCATCATTTCTTTCCACAAAAATAGTCAATTTGGTTGCTGTATGTTCCATCTGGGGAAGTCGATTTGTATACTTACTGTTTATGTTGGTGAAAAAAATGTATTTGCAATGAAAAGGTCATTGGTCTAATAAAATTGTAATGTGTGATCTCCAGCATTGTTTCTCCCACCAAATCCATATTTTCCAACTAGTGAGCCTTCTTCCTTGTTTCCAACCTTTGCATTCCAGTCAGCAGTAATTATCAGTGCATCCTGATTGCATATTTAATCAATTTCAGACTGCAGAATCTGGTAAAAATATTCCTTTTCTTCATTTTTGGACTTAGTGGTGGGTGTGTAAATTTGAATAATAGTCATGTTAACTGGCCTTCCTTGTAGGTGTATGAATATTATTCTATCACTGACAACATTGTACTTCAGGACAGATCTTGAGATGTCCTTTATGATGACCAATGCAACTGTATTTCTCTTTAAGTCGTCATTACTGGCATAGTAGACCATATGATTATCTGATACGAAATCACCAATATCTGTCGATTTTAGCTCACTGATGCTAAAATGTCGATGTTGATGTGTTCCATTTCACTTTTGACAATTTCTACTTTTCCTAGACTCATCCTACATACAGTCCATGTTCCAACTATTAATAGATGTTTACAGCTGTCCCTTCCCATTTTGAGGGGTGCCACATAAGCAAATGGAGATCCCTGGGGCTTTATTCCATTTGCATCATTAAGGTTGACTCTACCTTGTGGAGGCATCTCTGTCCCAGATGTTTGACTTCCTTCCCACCTGGGGGGCTCATTTTCTGGCATTATATTTGATAATGCTTCTCTGCTAGTCACAGAGTTTTAATGTCTAATTGTTTCTGGAGTGGGCTTCTGGGTCCTTCTTTCTAGTCTGTCTTAATGTGGAAGCCCAGCTGAAACCTGCCCACCATGGGTGGCCCTGCTGGTAACTGAAATACCAGTGGCATAGCTTTCAGTATCACAGCAACACACAAGCCCCCACAGTACAGCATACTGACAGACAATTTAGGGTTTATAATCATAGTAGATTAATATCTGTGCTTCCTTCAGTGAATTCTGACTGATTGATACCCATGGGAAATAATTTCTCAAATAGCATAGAAGAAGAAGAAGCTAAAATTACTCCTACTTCCTAAAATGTACGCTACAAGAAAACAAACAACTCCAATAGTGATAACCAAAAATACTAATGAAAAAACTGACTATTTTAGTTATGATATTCATGCAAATTGGGAGAAGGATCTGGCAACCCCCTCCCAAAAACCAACCTGCCATTGAAAACCCTATGAACAGCAGAGAAGCACTGACAATAGTGTTTCCCCTGTTGTACAGAGGGTCACTATGTGTCGGATACCGACTCCACGGCACCTAACAACAACAACAACAACAACAATTCATGCAAAAGAGTGCAGCATTTCTTTCCAGTGATGTTATGTTAAATGTTCTACCCCCAGCATCATGGAAGCTTCCTGAACCCTTGGCCTCGCTGATGTCTGCTGGGACATGGCCAGCCAATAGGATGCAAGCTCCTTCAGGTTTCATGGAATGATGTGAAGGACAGAGAACATGGCTCACCCAGATGATGGCTGAGGAAAGCACGTACACATTACATTGATTTGAAATATCCACCACTAATTTGGAATGAAGTAGTCATAGCCTGTGTGTGTTACACGTTATATAATACCTTGTGTTTTATGTTGTCTGGACCTGTTATAGGCTAAAATAGTATTCAAACATGCCTATTCACTGCAATCACCTACAATCTCATTCTTATATGCATTTTTGTCATTCTACTTTTCCAACCCAACCTGGAATTCTTGAGAGAATGAGCCTAGAAATCTGTATGTCAGGTGTATTATGAAAGCAACTGACAATAAGCAATTTTTAAAGATTTTTGAGCACTAATGATAAAGGGGGCTGGGATTTAGCTCAGCTGGTAGAGCGCTGCTCTGCAGTCTCTGAGGTCCCAAGTTCTAGTCCCAGCACCACAAAAATGGGAGAGGGACATGGCAACCCACTCCCAAGGCAATCCCGAAACAATCTGCCATTGAAAACCCTACAAGGGTCGCTATGAGTCAGACATGACCCGACGGCACATAACAACAGCAGCAATGGTAAAGGATTCCTTATTTGTGAAAGGTTGCTAATGATAAAAATGAGAAATATATTTTGTTGTTGTTAGGTGCTGTCGAGTTGGTATCCGACTCATAGCGACCCTCATAGGGTTTTCAATGGCTGACTGTTTTTCAGGATTGCCTTGGGAGTGGATTGCCAGGCTCTTCTCCCATTTTTGCGGTGCTGGGAATTGAACTCGGGAGCTCAGAGACTGCAGCACAGCGCTCTACCAACTGAGCTAAATCCCAGCCCCAAATATATTTTAGCCAAGGAATAAATTAGAGGTAGGGATATAGGCTGTTTCTGAACTATTCCAGAAAATATTTAATGATTCCTTTAAACAGAAAGAAAGAAGATATGAAGATGGATTAGAGTAAATAGGACACGCATAAAGAAAATCAGCAAGATACAATGATAGATACAAAATTATATTTCTTAAAGTAATATTTATATTGAACAATAATTTTTATGAGGTACTCCTGATTAACATATAACTATGAAAAGTTTTTGGATATTTCTTCATACCATTCTTAAAAGATAATTAGAAAAGTTTGAATACTTGTTGATTGCGATTGACACATTTTTAATCTGCAAATACCTGGACATGTAGGTGACATAGAATATGAATTCAGGGAGATGTTTTTTGAAAATTCATTATGAATTTCTCAAACCAGAGACAGAATATGCTACCACAAAATATGTACTTATTCTTTGTGATTGTATTTTTTGCAAAGATAGAATAAAGTGAAAATAAAGGAGGAATTGAAGACAGATCAGGAATTTATTCCCAATTAGGTAGATAATAGTGAGTACTAAAGGATTGAGAGCAAGGAAGACATCCTTACATTGCTTTTTTGGAAGCTTGCTATGACAATCATACATGAAACAAAATTGAGAGAGAATGAATAGGAGCTACAGCCATGAATTGGAAAAATACCATGATAGCATAGATGATGTTAAAAAGGCTTGCATCAAAATGGTAATATGGTTATGTCTCAGTATGTACTGAGAAATGTGTTGTTAGGTGATTTTTCATTGTCTGAACATCATAGAGTACTCACACAAGCCAAGATATTTACAGTGTCATTCTCACTAACCTATATGTTATGCTTCCATTGTCATATGTGCAGACTATTGTTGACCCAATGTGTGCATGACTATAATTAAAGGGGAACAAATATTTAAAATATAGTTATAAAATATGTATATTTGAGAAAATGTGTAAATTTGAGAAAGCTCAATATGGATATAAAATATATAATGATACATAATTTCAGTAGAAAATCACAAGCAGATAATAGAGGTCTTTCATTATCAGCAAACCACTGTGTATGTTCTGCAGTGTAGGGAAAAATTGAGAGGAAATTGGCAAAAACTCCCAAACTGGGAAAATGGCTTTTGAATATCTGGTTTGTAAATTAGAAATCTAAGGAAAATGAAAGTAACTTGGTTGCATGTTTGTACAAAACCCTTCCTGACTGGACAATTGGACTGCAAGCTGATTGGCTCAGGCCAACCCATAGGTGAGCTATATAAAGAGCTGCACTGTGGCAGCTCGATCCTTTTAGGCCTTTTAGGCCCTTCTTCGCCTTTTGCCCACACCATCAGCTAAGCAAGACCTTCTCGCCCATTCCTGCCCAGACCACCGATGAGGAAACAGCTTTCCTGCTCTCACCCGGACCTTTGGTGAGGAAAGAACGCTCTCCTGTTGCAATCATCAATAAGGAAAGAACCTGCTCTCCGTCTGATCACCGATGAAGCAACAGCTGTCTCCTTATGACCACTGAGATGACCAACACAGGTGTTTGCCCCTGGAAGGCAAAAGCACCTGAGGCCTTTCCTTTCTCCCATCTCCTCCAGGGTCCTGAGGGCCACAGGAGTCCACGGCCCTCGCCCGAGGGTCCCGAGTGAACTGTGTTTAGTGTCTGTGTGCGCGGCGGCACCGCCCATCCGAACCTCCAGACCGGACCGGAAGGCACGTGCCCCACATAGAGTTGGTGTCCAAACATGGGGCCCAACACTGCAGGTATGAAGGAAGAATCAAAAATGTAAATTAATAGAAATTCCAAATTGAACAGAAATGATGCAGATGGTTTCACCATGTCTTTCTTATGGGTACAGTCTAATTAACTGTGAAACTAGTGAAGCTCAGTGGGAAAAGGACTCTTCTCCATGTCTTAGAAGAAGACCTAGAAATGTGTCCAAATATTCATGTCTTTTTGAATTTACAAAAGTGAGATATATCAATCACAGGCAGCACTGATGCCTTTTTCCTTTGTCCTCCATTTCATCAGACATCTCTCTGTTCTTTTTGTTGAGTGACTTCAAGTGGCTGTAGGCATTTTTATGATCTAGCAAAGGGGAAATTCACTTGCTGACATGTTTAGTTTAAATTTTATAGGTATATTCATTTGCTTCACA
Source organism: Pedetes capensis (assembly GCA_007922755.1). Classification (NCBI taxonomy): domain Eukaryota; kingdom Metazoa; phylum Chordata; class Mammalia; order Rodentia; family Pedetidae; genus Pedetes; species Pedetes capensis. The sequence goes on from VMDO01031965.1 coordinate 18,822, forward strand.
TTCATTTCCTGCTTAAGTTATTCCTGGTAATCCTGGTATTAGAAGAGCTTCTAGGAATATCTGTGTCTCCTGCTCTGCTGACTCAGTCAGCATTGAAACAGGAAGATGTGAAGCCAGATGTGTTATTCAGACTTACTGCAGAGTGTGTGGGTGGAAAGAAGAAACAGGATTTGAAATGCCTGGTGCAGGAAGTTAGGCTATACATTCTTTCATTAGATGTGTCAAATTGTGAGCAGTGGATTTGATATTCACTTCTCATAAATATACTTAATCATATAGCCTATTCAGCTATAAGTAGTACTATATTCTTTCCCTTTCTTGATCGATATTCAATATCAATTAAGCTTCTTGATAAGCGATTTTAACTGCAATTTGGAAGGGTCTTTTGAGCTGCTTCAATAAAACAAGTGAGAAATTATTGACTCCTGTTTTGAATATATAGTAAATATTTTAGTTTTATTAATATATTAAATAGTTAAAAATCATTAAATGTATGATATTCTGATGCAAAAATGAATAAAGTAAAAAATCAATGTTTTGACATCTAGATGAGTTTTTAACAAAAATAACAAATAATATCAAATTCAGTAAATTATTAAGAGAAAAAGATAAATTTTGAATGGATGAATAAATTCTCTTACTGTTTGTCCATTCAATCAGTCAAGAAGAATGGGTCACACACA
>VMDO01031966.1:0-19530 GCA_007922755.1 Pedetes capensis
ACTCTGAAGCAATTTTAGCAGTTCTTTCTGGCTGTGAGCTCAGTTCTTTTACTGTTCTGTGGGATAGATAAAACAGAAATAATCTGCACGTTTATGGCATTTTTAAAAGGTGGTTGCTGTTTTGTTTTGTTTGCCTTTCACCTCCTCTGTTTCTGCCTGTGGTCACTTTCTGATTTTGATTTTGCTGGTGCAGCTTCCTTGAGCAGCTTCCTTCCCCTTCTCATTGCTGTGGAAATAGTAGCTAGGATACCAAACTCGTTAGAATTTTAAGTAAAATGAGGTTAAATGGTATCCTAATAAAAGTCTCTCTTACAAGTGAAGTGTATGAGATTTAAGACAAAGCCAGAGTGACAGTGCACACAGGACTGCCAATTCCATCTGGAATTTGTGGCTGTCTGTCATCTGTTTGGCAATGTAGAAGCTATTTTTATCTCTTTTCTATTTCTGTTCTGAATAGGTTAGTGTGAGATAATTGTATTTTGGCAAGATGAAATATTACTATGTTTTGAAATGTACCAAATCTTGAAATGGGATAAAAGAGCAGTCCGTAGTCCTGGAATGGAACCCTTCATCAAAGCCATGCCCCTTTCAATGCTTATGGCAACTTGATGTAAAAACAGGGCTGTAGATACAGTTCTGAGATACATTTCATAAGGCCTCTCAGGAAGTCCCTGCAGGATCCAGCACCAGTCACTCCTAGCACTGTCTCAATCAGTAATGCACCTTCAATTATCTGTTCCTCTTCCCCTGCTTCATTTCCCCGTTCCCTGATACTATACTCTGCACCCTACCTGTCTGCATGTAAGCCTTGGACTCAGGCTTCACTTTTGAGAGAAGCTAGGTTTAAAAAGACATTGTCAAGTGAGAACAAGGTGTTTAGAGCTACCTTGTCCATTGCAACCATGAGATTAAGACCAGTGAACTACAGAGAAGTGGACCTATAATGCTGGTGTCAATGGACCACCAAAAAACCACTTGCCTCTAGACATCTTGATCTGAGAAGAAAATAAGTCTCTATTTCTAAGTCATTGTTAGCTGGATTTTCTGTTGTTTGCAGCTAGAAGTACTGTAAATGATACACAGGCCAATTGAAGTCCTTCTTGGGAATATTTTATAGAGACCTGAAGGCAGAGGGATCAGCCTTCTATATGGGGAAACTCATAGCAGTTGGCCACACAGCTGCTTGTGACCACAGTTCTGGCTTATGGAGTGTGCTGCTTTGAGAGAAACAGACACAAATGAGAGTGTGCCCTGTGGTTTGAATTTTTCTGGCAGTGAATTCTTTTTTTTTTTGCTTGAGATATTTCACATAGAATTTCTGTCACTTGCAAGGAAGAGTTCTGTTCAATCTAAGTGTGAGCCATTCTTGGTTTTATTTATTTTGTTGTGTTTTGCTTTTGTTTTTAAATGATAGTGCTGGATGTGGTGACTCATGCCTGTAATCTCAGTTCTCAGGAGGCTGAGGCAGGAGGATCTCAAATTCAAGCCAGCCCAGACTTGATTTAATGAGATTGTCTCATTAAAAAAAAAAAAAAATGGGGAAGAAAGTAGGTGCCAATGTGTGAGTATTCATCTAAGCTTAGAGAAAAATCAGAATGGATACACTAACTGATCACAAGAAATGACTTCTGGAGTCAGGACAGAGGAGAGTCAGGAGGATATATGTGTCACTTATAAGTCACTTATAAGCTTATAAGTCACTTATAAGCTCCATTTTTAATGTACTATAACCACCCTGTCTCATTTTGTAATTTTAAGTGACTAAAAACTGCAGAAACTATGAGATAATAAATTTGTGTTGTTTTATGTTAAATTTGAAGCACAGGGCAATAGAAAGTTAAGGAGTCATTACAAACTGGACAAGTGCCACTTGCAAATCATCCAAAAAACCTCAGACAACCACAGATCCTAATGCCTACATAAAACTAGTAACAATGTCCGGAGAGAAGACCGGATGCTGAGACATTGTATCCAACCCACCTGTGACCATGCACCCCAACCCACATATAATTTCCTCTAGAACCCAACTCACATAAGCTCACAACCTAAGTTTAAATAACAACACCTGAAATCGCATGCTTGCTCTACAAATACAGTGTCAGAGCCAGCTCATCCACTCACTGCTTTCCAGTCCAGTGTATTTCTAGATAGAAAATTCTGGAGCTGACACAGGTCAGTGAGCCTATGAAAACAGCCCAAGTGCTAAAGGAGGCAAGAGTGTGCTAGAAAAAAACCTAAGCACCCAGGCTGGTGGGATGGAGCCAGGACCAGAGGGGATGGGGTTATGGAAAATGGATACAGATGCTGGCTCAACCATGGGGCACTTGACAGATGGATGTATCTGTGAGGACATGACCTCCTCAGGGTGGAGGTAGCATTGGCAGTAGAGTGCAGGCAGCTAAAAGGAAAACAAGTGACAGTTCTGAGCAATGCCAACAGCCTGTGGGGGTGTACAAGGAGCAGAGTCCAAAGGAGAGGTCTAGGAAGATCCTTTATGGGAGGCAGCATCTAACTATAGGTGAGACTCTGAATTCTGGGCAGGGATACTAAGGCAAAAATTCAGGGTTTCGGCTGGGGATGTGGCTCAGTGGTAGAGCACTTGCCTAGCATGCATGGGACTCTGAGTTTAATCCCCAGCACTGAAAAATAAATAAATAAAATAATTAATAGGAAAAGCTACATGCTATGTACTTTAAATTCATATTTCACTTAATTCTCCCAAAAATCCTGTGAGGAGGAAATTTTATCACTTCTGTTTTTGAGGTGTGGAAACTAAGGTAGACAGAAAAAAATAGTGATTTGTATAGTCATATCACTTGTGTATTAGTCAGCTCCAGCTGCCGTAACAGAATACCACAGATGGGGTGGATTAAACAGCGGAAATTTATTTTCTCACAGTTTTGAAGGCAAAGTTAAGGTCAAGATGTCAGCAGGCTTAGTTGCTGGGGAGGCCTCTCTCCCTGGCTGGCAGATGGCCACCATCTTGCTATGTCCTCAAGTGGCCTCTTCACTTTGTGCTCCTGGAGAAAAGAGATATTTCTGGTTTCTCTTCCTCTTCTTATAAGGACACCCAGTTCTATCAGATTAGGGTCCTACCGTAATGACCTCAATTTACTGTAATTACCTCCTTAAAAGCCCTATTTCCAAATATAGTCATGTGTGTGTTGGGAATTTGACTCATTAATTTGAATTGAACACAATTCTGTCCATGATAGCTAGCAAATAGCAAACACAGTGTGACCCCACAAACTATTACTCTTTTTATATGTTTATTTTAATACATATATTGTTGAGGTATGTTTTATTATTATCTCAATGAGTTTTCAATAAATGCAGACATCCATGTGACCCACCTTTCTATCAAAAATGTAGTACTGCCGGGCATAGGGGGCATGACTGTAATCCCAGGGACTTGGGAGGCAGAGGCAGAAGAATCTCAAGCTGGAGGCCAGAAGCAGCCTGCGTAATTTAGTAAGAACCTATCTCAAGATTAAAAAAAAAAAAAGTAAAAAGTGGCTGGAGATGCAGCTCAGTGGCAGACCACTTACAAAGCATGTGTAACGCCCTGGATTCAACCCCCTAGTACTGAAAAAAAAAAAATGTGGTACTATACAGGACTCTTAACCAACAGTCTACCAAACTATGTAATGGCAGGAGGGGCTGCCACTGGTAAGTTTCATGACAGCCAGAAACCCCAGAATGGTGGACACCAAGTCCTCACACAGCAAGATTCGATCCTGAGCTCCTTCCCTTGCGTCCACAGGGTATGCAGCTCTGATGTAAACCAGTCCAAACACTCTGCAGCTCTGTTCTGGATGCCAGCGACTGACTCTTGCAAGCCATGGTTCCTAGGGTTTTCCCCCACCCCTTCCTCTCTCTAAGGCAGTATCCTGACATCTCCTCCATAATTCCAACTCCCAACAGACAGACCCACAGTGATTTTCCACAAGATGACTCTAGGATCTCCTCTTCTTTGGTAAAAAATGCACCTTCTTCCCCTGTTGCCCTCGGTTTAGGCGTAGCAGTGGCTCCCTGCTGTGATTATTCCTTGGTTCACCTCACCATCCATCCAACTCTTCTCAGCTCTTCAATCTCCGATATAATCAGGTCCCTGCATTAAATACCCCCTGTTTCAAATACCCAGTATGGCTTCTCTCTTCCTGGTTACACTTATCTAGTACAATGCTGCTCCATACTCTCTGGGGACCCAGGTTTGATCCCCAGCACCGCAAAGATGGGAGAAGGATGTGGCAATCCACTCCTAAAGCAATCCCAAAACAACCAGCCATCGCTGAGAATGTAAAAAGACAGATCACTATAGAAAAAAGTATGGACTTAAATCAAAATCAGGATGCACATGTATAGATAAATATTCCCACAAAAAGACATACAAGTAGAAAGAAGGCCATTGGTTGGGGGTGGGAGATGGGGGAGGAGGGGCACAAGAGGGTAAAGGGGAAGTTATGTGAGCCTTGTACAATGAAATGCATATGTGAAAGTGTCACAGTGAAATACATGTCAGAACAAAACACGTTAAGTTGTACATTAAAAATTTCCAATAAAAATAAATAAATAAATAATAAAAATAAAGGAAAAAAGAAAAAAGAAAACCTTATGAAGGTCAGTATGAGTCAGATCCAACTCTGTGGCCCCTAACAACAGTATGCTGACATACTCCCCATTCATTATGACTGGCTTAGAAACTGAGGGCAATTTGAGGCATATAGATGGAACGTATGCCCACAGGCTGGAAGCTGGAGGATGCATAAGCAGTGCTTTCTCCAAAAGAATATTGGGGATTGTATTTATATTTGTTCTCCACAGGTTGATATCTTCTTGGTCCACCTCATTAGCAAACGAGCACTTTCCCCTGATTCATTCATTGCTAATAGCTCCCCTATTTTTCAGGGGGACCTCTGAAAGCTGTCAAGCCTAGAGACACCTTTATCCCGTCCTTTCCCAGTTATTAAGACAGTAAATTACTAATTGGATTTGTCAAACTGCCACATCTTTTCAAAATCGCACTTGTCTACATGCAATGGTTAGGGGAAAGGAGTGACTAAGGAGTGCTCAACCCTGCAGACCTTTCAACAGCCCTTGGTATCGCCAGGGATCCTGCCAACCAGCTGGGGTGGGAAAGGAAGCACAGGCAGAGGCTTAGAAGAGGCCAAATGCCCAGTCAGCTCAAGTTCCGGTTTACTGTGCAGCACACTCTGACTAACTGTAAAATCCATATTGAGTAGATCCCCACGCCTACTGCCGAAGGACCTCCATCTCTAGTTTGGCTGCACAACTCAGTTTTGCCTTCCAAAAGCCTTTGGCTTTGGGAGGGAGCACCAGAAGGCACCGTGCATGCACTGGCTCCCTGCCCTGCATGCTGGGGACTTCTCCAGAACCGCAACAGTTATGAGTCAACTTTGCCTTCGCCTGCTCACACAGGGAGCAACGGACTCAGCCTGCTCTGGTGGCAGGAATACAAGTCCCGCTGTCACTCAGCAAAAGGAAACCAGACAGTTCCCCCTCTCCTTCACTGTATAGGATAAACCACTTCAGCCAGAGAACCTTCACAAAACAGCTTGGCAGCTAAGAGGAGAAATGTAACTTGAAAAAAGAAAGAAGGGAAGAAGAACGAATCCTGTTAGTCACAGAGCTTTTCATCTGAACCAGAGAGCCGGCGCTTGCTGTGGGAATAATAAAATCACAGTCCTGTGCTATATCAGCTCCTCACACAAAAGCAGCTTTCTAGAATATCACAATTTGGGTGGTGTGGGGGGAGGGGGGTTAAATTCCATTTAGTGTTCACTGAGGAAAGGAATAAATTAAAAGCAGAGGCCGCGTACCCTTAGGAAAGCCAACGAAGTAAATAAGCTCCCCATTCACACCAGGAGAACGCAGGCTGTGACGCAGCTCCCCTCTGTGGTCTGTTCCACACCTGCTAAACAAACAACACAGGCTCTGCCCAAGCTGGAATTTTCCCACAGTGGGCCAGCAACTTCAGCGGGACTGCTGAATGTCAGGACTGTCTCTTAGACCTTGGAAAATAAGGGGAGAAGGAAGGACTGGAAGACATGTTTCATTCCAGAGCAAAGTTAATACAGAGGAAGGGCCCTAAAGCACATTACTAAAGAGAAGATTTTAAGAGTAAAAAAGTACTTTTTGTGGAAAATTGCTTAAGGGGGGAAAAAAACACAAAGCAAGATTTCATATGATAGGAGCAAAATGTTCTCTCCAAAACAAAAGGTGGGTATGGAACTGAATTTGGGTTTTTTTTTTCAGTCCTGGAGGGTTGAACCCAGGGCCTCACACATGCTAGGTAAGTGCTCCACCACTGAGCTGCGCCTCCCCTCCCCAGTCCCTTTTTTACAAGTTTTTATTTTGCAAAGGAGTCTTACTAAGTTGCACAGGCGGCCTCTGGCTTCAAATTTGCAATCCTCTTGCCTCTGCCTTCTGAATCCCTGGGATTACAGGTGTGTGCCACAGCACCCAGCTGGAATTGATTATTTTAACATCACATAAGCCTGATCCATGCCACTAAGTAGCAGGCTATATGAGGTCAGGAAATTTGGCTAAGGACCTCTACCTTACCATTTTTCATTTCCTCCTTTACCCATACAGAGCCTACCTTTCATCATCCCCTTCCTCCAAAGGTGGTCGCAACTCTCAGACTTCTAGAGAAGATGTGCCTCTAAATTATTCATATTTCAGTGCTACTTACTTCCTGTCATTTCCTTCCTGGAGTACTTGCTATATTAGAATCCAACAAAAGTGAACGGTGCTCCTAACGCACAAATGAATCATTCCTGGTAAAATTTCAGACAGGTGTAAAAATTTCATGGTGTGAAATGATATCCTAATTGATACCACATATAGAAATATACTAGAAATTTGACCTCCTTTACAGTGGCAATTCACATTCTGTGGATGTGATAACATTATTTTTTAAATGCTGACTTTCAAAAATTGAGATCCTTTTCAATAAAAATAGCCTTATATCTAAAGGAGGCCCACAGAAAGACATTTATGAGCTTATTTCCAAATTTTGTTCTCATCCCCATTTTTTGAATTTTTATATTAATAAAGGCATAGGGCCATCAGTCATACCACTGTGGCCTCTGATCCTGTCAGATCTTGGAAACTAAGCAGGGTTGGGCCTGGTTAGTCCTTGGATAGGAGACTGCCTGGGAACACCAGGTGCTGTAGGCTTTGGAGAAGGACCCAGCAGCTCACTCCTGAAACAATCAGCCATTGACACCCTGTGAATACCAGAGAAACACTAAGTGCCAGGAATGGCACAGTGTCAGGGAGCATTTCATTCTGTTGTACACAGAGTCGCTATCAGGTGGACCCAACTCCACAGCACCTAACAACAACAACAAAGGCATAGGAAAGTTTTTTTCAATAACCAACAAATCTTTCTAAAATCCTGTTTGTTCTGGCCATAATTCTTTTCTATCCCAGTACACCAGACTATTTGGGAAGTGCTTTTTCCAAATCATATTCTGGTCCTGATAGAGATAAACTCTAGTGAATAACATCGTGACCATGGGATAATTATGAGAGATTTCCACTGTAACACCTGCATTCTCATTCCTGACTGTGGTGGACCACTGCAGAGGCAGCTGCAGTAATGCCCCCAACAGCATGCTTTTTTCAATGTGGCTTTGTTATTTCTCCCATCAATAGGTGAAGCGGCCTCCTCTCTGGTTACATATGGGCTGGCTGCATGATTTGCTCTAGCCAGTAAAATCTGGCTGAAGGGACTCAGGGTGATCACTAGGCCTCGGCTTCAAGAAACCTGGGAACTTCCATTGCACCATCTTGGAGCCCCAACCCTCTATGTAAGGAAGTCCAGCCCATTCTGCCAGAGAGTCTCCTAGAAAAGCACCAAAGTGTCCTCTGACAGCTAGCCTACCCTGTGGGGAAGACCCTGCTCACGGAGCCAAGACCAACCAGCACCTGTAGAGCCTCCTGCACTGATTCCTGCTCACATTGTGGAGCCACAGAATCACTTGGAAATGAGGACTGTGTGTTGGAGTAATTTGTTACATAACAGTAAGATAACCGAAACACAGACTTTATACAAAGATGATGAAATTTTGTACACCTATGCAGAATTTACACATCAAAGATGAGATACTTGATTTCAAAAAGCATAATCTCAGTATGGAAATATAATAATCAAAGATTGAATGATGGTTCACATCACAGACTGCTTCTCCAATATCCATGTTTTCTTCTTTGATGCCAGTGAGTCTCAAAATGTGGTCCTGGACCAGCATTATCAACAATACACGGAAATATGTTGTTGTTAGGTGCCCTTGAGTCAGTATCTGACTCATAGTGACCCTGCATACAATAGGCGAAACACTATTGTCAGTGCTTCTCTGCTGTTCACAGGGTTTTCAATGGAGGATTGATTTTTGGGAGTGGGTGTGGCGTCTGTCTACTAAGCCTACAGCACCTGGTGTTCCAAGGCAGTCTCCCATCCAAGTACTAACCAGGCTTAGCTTCCGAGATCTGATGGGATCGGATGCCACAGGGCTATGGCTGCAGGCCCACGGGAATTTGTAAGAAATGCAAACTCTTGGCCTCCTACTAAATGAGAAAACTAGGCGTGAGGCTTAGTAACCTGTATGTCAGTAAGTCTTACAGGTAATTCTGAGGCATACTATAGTTTGATAACCAGTGTTTTACCACAATAAAACTGCTGATGTTTATCTAGTATACAAAGCCATCTGGATAAAAGACTAAAGAAGGAGTCTGGGGGAGGCCACTTGAGTAAGTTCTGGCCAGCAAGAAGTAAGCAGAAATAGGAAAAGGGGAGTTCTTTTTCCCTTTCACCTTCATGCTGACAAGAACTCAGATGTGATGGCTGGAGCCCCAGGAACTGTCTTAGATCATGAAATGATCCTAGGAAATGAATCTATTTATAGCAGAGCAACAAGATGGAAGGAGCCTAGGACATTTAGACTGACTCCCTGACATCCTGAACATAGAGAGAAATTTGGCTTGTTTAAGCCCCTATTATTTCAAGTATTCTGTCTCACACAGTTAAGATTAAAGTCTATCTAATGCATGATCTTAATAAAGTCAGTCTCCCTTCCCCTCACATTCTGAGATATTCTCTGAGTATAAGAATATTTTACTTACTATACTCATCACAAGTTATCTTTTAGATTTTTTTTCTCTAGTTGCTTATAAACTGTCTCCCTACTTAACTCCATGGGGCAAAACTGTTTCATCTATGATTCTACACCCCATATCCAACATACTTCTACCCTGACAATAGGGACTCAATGAATATTTACCAAATCGAATGGACATATGAAAGGGTGGATATGAACAACCAAATTTTATTCTGACAGTTTTTCAGCACTGATAAACTGACCCAGCTTCAAAAATAAATTAATCTTTCTTTACAATACTGAATATTCAGCAAAACTCTCCACCGCCCACATCACACTTATGTTCCACATTTTAATCTAAACACGAAGGAATAATAACAGTAACCAACACTTTTAAATGCTTTAAAATGTGCCAAAAACAAATTCCAGCAGAGGAGGCTCCTACAACATACCTGGCCAGTTTTCCCCAAATTCTCAAGTTCATCAGAAACAGAAAAGTCTGAGAAACTGTCACAGCCAAGAGAGCCTATGAAGATGACAATTAAATGTAACAGTATTCTGGACAGACTACTGGAACAGAAAAGGATATTAGACAAAAACACTCTGCATAAACTATGCTGTTGTTGTTGTTGCTAGGTGCCATCGAGTCAGTGTCCAACTCATAGCGACCCTATGTAGAATAGGCGAAACAGTATCGTTGTGTTTCTCTGTTATTCATAGGGCTTTCAATGGCTGATTGTCTTTTGGGGGTGGGTTGCTGGGTCCTTCTCCCAAGCCTACAGCACCTGGTGTTCCCAGGTGGTCTCCCATTCAAGTATTAACTAGGCCTGACCCTGCTTAACTTCCATCATCTGGCGGGATCAGACACCACAGTGCTAGGGCTGCAGGTTGCATAAACTATGGGGTTTAGATAATAATAATAATTATATAATCAACATTTATTAATTAATTATCAAAAACATTTCATATTAATGTAAAATAAGATGTTAATAACAGGGAAATTATGCATGGCATGTGGCAGATAGGATGTATACAATTTTCAACACCACCTGCTCACTTTTTCTGTAAGTCTAAAACTATCCTAAAAATAGTCTATTAATAAAAGAAAACACCAAAGATTTACATAATTAAATGATATCACATATTAATTCTAATAAAGACTGAGACACTATGATAAACTCTATTTTACAGATACATACAGTAAGTTCTGTTTCCCCAAATCCTTGAGGCATAAGGCTATACATTTCTTCTAAATCAAAATTTATTTGTTCTAATCATTTAAATAATGTTTATTAACTACTATATGCCAGCAGGGGCAGAGCTCAGATGATTCTATGAGCAGAGTCAAAATTGGGAGGCAAGGGGAGATTTGCATTTGCCCACTGAAATTTAAATATCATAAGAAAACATTTTCAAGAATGTACAATTCTAGGTGTATTATATTTGTATATTGACAGCATATACAATTCTTTAACAGCTAAAGACAGCTGAACTTGACATCTATTTATCAAGAATAATTACTTACATATGAAGCTAACAGATATCATCTATTGTTAAGAACACATAAATCATACATCTTAAGTCAAAAAGCTGATTCAAGAATGGGTTCATTACATAAAGAATTCAAAAAATTAAGCTCCAAAAAAATCAAATAACCCAATTAATAAATGGGCAAATAAATTGACCAGTTCTTAAAAGAAGTTCAAATGGCCAATAAACATATGAAAAAATGTTCAACATCCTTAGCCATCAGGAAAATCCAAATCAGAACTACATTAAGATCCCATCTTACCCCAGTCAGAATGGCAAGCACCAACAATATAACAGCTGGCAGGAATGTGGAGAAAAAGGAAACTTATACACTGCTGGGAATGTAAATTAGTACAACTACTATGAATATCAGTATGGAGGTTTCTCAGAAACCTAAAAATAGAACTACAATATGACCTAACTATACCACTCCCAGCTATTCCCAAAGTCATCTAAGTCAACCTGCTATAAAGACACCTGCACTATTATATTCATTGCAGCACAGTTCACAATAGCCAAGATGTGGAATCAGGCTATATGTCCATCAACAGATGAATGGACAAAGAAAATGTGGTATATATACACAATGGAGTTTTACCCAGCCATGAAAAGGAAAAAAATTAGGTCATATGCAGGAAAATGGATGAAAATGGAGATCATAATACTAAGCAAAGTGAGCCAGTCTCAGATGGACAAATACTCATGTTCTCTCTCATATAGAATCTAGATTAGAAAAAAACCATATATTTATATATGGGTGTGTGTGTGTGTGTGTGTGTGTGTGTGTGTGTGTGTGTCGTTGTTGTTGTTGTTAGGTGCTATCAAGTCGGTGTCTGAAACATAGTGCTTCTCTGCTATTCATAGGGTTTTCAATGGCTGATTGTTTTTTGGGAGTGGGTTGCCAGGTCCTTCTCCCAAGCCTATAGCACCTGGTATTCCCAAGCAGTCTCCCATCTAAGTACTAACCAGGCCTAGCCCTGCTTAGCTTTTGATATCTGATAGGATCAGATACCACAGTGAGATATCTATATCTATATCTATATCTATATCTCTCTATATAGATAGATATCTATCTATCTATATATATATATATATAACTTGAAAGTAAAAGATAGAAAAGATAGAATAGCTGGAGAGAGGTGAGGAAAAGCAGGAAGGAGAAGGAGCAACAAGGAGTAAAGAGGGAGTGAATAAGAGCAAAGTACACAATATAATTTTATGAAAATGGCATTATGAAGCCCATCATATTGTACACTAAAAATAAACAAAAACTTTAAAAATGGATGGGTTCATGTCTCATCCCTCATACTAATATACAGTGAAAGCTTTACTCCAAATAGAATCCTTGGTCTACTTCCAATGAGAAAAATCTGTCATAGATTCCCTTGTAAAGATATTCACTGTAAACTTCCTCAATTTCTATTTTGGCTAACAGAATCTTAGCATTTTCATTAATGGCTACCCTGTGGACTAAAAGATGTTGCACTTTGGCTAGTCTAGCTGATATTCTTGCCAATGTACTCTGACCATGAAATATTATTTTCCTATAATAACATGGTACACTCACAAATAAGTTTTGCTGAAGAAATATTCTGCAAATCCATGGGGACTGACTTCCATACTCTGAACTGTGATTAATAGGTAGTATTCAAAACAAATTCCACCTGAAACAATACCCGCGTGCAATGGAATACATGTTTGTGTCCCCTCAAAACCTCACATGCTAAAATTCTAAGTCCCAGAGTGACAGCATTAGATGGTGGTATCTTTGGAAGATAATTAGGTTGTGAGGATAATGCCCTCATGAGTGAGATAAGTGCCCTTATAAGACACGCCAGACAGCTCTCTAGATCTCTCTCTGTGCTATGTGAGGATACAAGAAGATGAGAAGACAACAATCTGCAAACCAGGAGTAGGACATTCACTCCCAGATGCCATATCTCTGATGTCTTGATCTTGGACCTTCCACAGCCCAGAATGGTGAGAAGTAAATGTTTAACATTCAAGTTATCCAGTTTATGGTATTTTGTTGCAGCTGCCCAAACTGACTAAGACACTAAGGGAGTATTTGCATTTATGATTTTATTGCTTTGCATGGTTCCTTCACTTGCCTCACTCTATTCTTAAAAGTTCAGCTGAGGCATTAACTCCTTCCACATTTCTTAACCTGTTCTGTGTGTGATGCCTCTGTGTACTTCTATGGCACTTGTGCAGACCGGAGTCATAGGATCCATCATGGTTCAGTATGATTCAGGAAGTATTGAATGTCTATGAGGCACTACTCCAAGCCCTTAGGAATCACTGGTGAGCAAACCAAAAAGACCTACCCTTTTGAAGAAAGATAACAACCAATGAACCCCCATACATAGGTAAAATTTATAGTATATTGGACTGATAAGGACCATGGAAAAAGAAAATGTGGAATAGGCTTGGGGGATGAGGTGAACTGGGGCATGGAGGAGGTTCAGGTTGTAGTCTGAAACAGACTGACCAAGAAAGGCTTCAGTGAGGACATGAAATCTCAGCAGTCTAGAAGAAAGTGAAGGAGTTGACTCTTCGAGTCCCAGAGGAGGAAGATTCCCAAGAGAAGGAAGAGCTATAACAAAGACCCCCCTGGCAGGAACACACCTAGCAAAATTGAGAATCAGCCAGGAGGCAAGCAAGTTTGAAGCAAAGTGCCCCAGAAATGATGAAGAGAGGGAAAAAGTGAAGCAGGGAACACCAATTTTGTAAGGCCTATAGACCATTACAAAGACTGGCTTTTACTCTGAGTGAAACAGAGAATGGGGTTTGGAGTAGAGGACACCAGGATTTGACTGAGTGTTGCAAGTTTTTCTCTGACCACTGTGTTAAGAATCAAATTGTAGTGGGGCCAAGACAAAGCAGAAAAGCCTGTGAAAAGGTAATTATAGGTGACAAATGATTATGGCACTGGCCAGAATAGCAGCAGCAGAAGAGTGCAGATTCTGGATTTAGAACCCTAATGGATTGGCTATGTGGTCTAGGACAACAGTCCCCAAACTTACATTTCTGGCATCAGGCACTGGTTTCATAGAAGACAATTTTCCCACAGATGGGGGGTAAAGAGTGGGTTCAATATCTGAACAGATGCAGTTGTTGTTAAGTGCCATGGAGTCAGTCCGACTCATAGTGACCCTGTGTACAACAGAACAAAACATTCCCTGACACTGTGCCATGCCCAGCACTATGTCAGTGCTTCTCTGCTATTTATAGGGTTTTCAATGGCTAACTGTTTTGGGAGTGGGCTGCCAGGTCCTTCTCCCATGAGCAGATGCAGAGCAGCTGTAAATACAGATGAAGCTTCACTCACTAGCCCAATGCTCACCTACTGCTCTGTGGCCCAGTTCTTAAGAGGCCACAGACATTATTGGTCCATGACCTAGGGTTGGAAACCCTGGTCAAAGAGACAGAGAGGAACCAAAGATGACTTCAAGGATTTTGTCCTGAGCAACTACTGCAAGGAAGTCATCATGAACTGAGGAGAAACAGGAAGAAACAGGTTGTGAAGAGCAAGAATTCAGGAAAGAATATGAATATGCTTATTGTCTGAAAACCTTTCATTGACACTTTTTGGTAAAACAGAGCAACCACAAGAAAAGTGAGTGTCAGAAGACTGAAAGAAAATCTGAAATTCTGCAGAAGGGCGCTTTTTATTATCTTATTTTTATTTATAGTTTTTGTGTGGTGCTGGAGAGTTGAATCCAGAGTCGCAAGCATGTATTGCAAACACTCTACTACTGAGTTGCACTCCTAGCCCATTTATTACTTTATTTTTATTTTTGTGACAAGGTCTCACTAAGTTACACAGTCTGCCTCTAGCCTTGAACTTGTCGATCCTCCTGCCTCTGCTTCCTAAATTGCTGGGATTAAAGGTATGCATCACCGCACCCTGCAGAAGGGCACATTTTAGACATGCTGCATTTCTTATGTCCAACACTCCTAATGTCACAGACAACGACTTTCCAAAAAAAAAAAACACAGAAACAAATGTCTCTGAGCCAAAAAATGACTTAGAAGAATTAGATTTTGACCATGAAAAAGTTCTAAAAATTCTTCAAATGATTTGTCAATATTTGCTTTTTAATATACAGAACAAGAATGAAACATGGTTTTTAAAATCTGTCTAAATAAGTCTAAAAGCTTTTCAACAAATATAAAATAATGTTAGAGATAAGAAATCATCCTATGATAGTTTAATTGGCAGTTAATTTTTTCTGTGATATAAAAATATCTATTTTAACTATACCTATTTTAACTATGAAATGAAATATGATGATAACAATATCCAATATCACTAATCACTTACAGTGGGCTAGGGACAGTGGTGTGCAATGTATATGAATCTTTTCGTTTCACTCTTACAACAATCCTATGATGTTGTTGTTGTTAGGTGCTGTCAAGCCAGTGTCTGACTCATAGCGACCCTATATACAACAGGTGAAACACTATTGTCAATGCTTCTCGGCTATTGATAGGGTTTTTGATGGTCGGTTGTGTTTTGAGAGTGGGTTTCTGGGTCCTTCTCCCAACCTACAATGTAGTTATCATTATTTTCTCCCTTTTCAGAAAAAGTCCTAAATAGTGAAGAAAATTTATACATCTTCCATACGTGTCTCATACAATATTTTTTTTAAAAAAATGTCATCAGTTTTTACTTAATAAGGCATATCTCAGAGACATTGCAGATTTGATTCTGATATTACAAGTGGAATAAAGCAATTTACACAAATTTTTTAATTTCCCAGAGTATGTAAGGGTAATATTTACAACATGGTCTATTAAGTGTGAAATAACATTGTGTCTACAGAAAGTATATACTTTAACTTAAAAGTGCTTCATTGCTAAAAATTGTTAAGGATCACCTGAGCCTTCAGTAGGTCAAGATCTTTTTCCTGGGGGAAGGTGGCTGCTTCAGTGGCTACTAACCATCCAGGTGGTAGTTGCTGAAGACCGGAGTGGCTGTGGCAATTTCTGAAAAGAAAAAAATGAAATTTCCTTCCACAAAATATTTCTCTGTAGCAAGCTATGTTGTTTGATAGTATTTTATCCACATAACATTTTTTCAAAATTGGAGTTAGTCCTTTCAAACACTGCTACTAGCTTTTCAACTAAGTTTATGTAGTATTCTAAATCATTTGTTGTTATGTCAACAATGTTCACAGCATCTTCACCAGGAATAAATTCCATCTCAAGAAACAACTTTCTTTGCTCATTCATAAGAAGCAATGCCTCATCCATAAAAGTTTTATCAGGAGCCGGGTGCGCTGGCACACGACTGTTATCCCAGCGGCTCGGGAGGTGGAGGCGGGAGGATCACAAGTTTGAGACCAGAGGCAGTCTGAATAACTTAGAGAGACCCTGTCTCAAAAAGTCAAAAAAAATGTACTGGGAGCGCAGTTCAGTGCTCTAGCACTTGCAAGGCCTGCAGGTGCGAGGCCCTGGGTTCAACCCCCAGTACTGAAAAAAAAAAAAGAAAAGAAAAGAAAAAGAAAAACGTTTTATCAGGAGAAGGCAGCAATTCAGTCACATCTTCACATTCCACTTCTAATTCTAGTCCTCTTGCTGTTTCCACCACCAGTTACTCCCTCCTCCAAAGCCTCAAACTCCTCAAAGTTATTTATAAGAATTACCCTTGTGTTAATGGGACTAAACTCACCTTAACATTGATTTTTTAATTTTTATTGGTTTTTTATTTTAGAGCTTGAAATTTATTAAAGTCATCATGTTGTCATTTAAAATGGTGCCAAAATAATGAGATTTTATGTCTCTAAAACACTTAGGTGCTTTTCAATATCTTAGAAGACATATGGATACATAGATTTCCTTTTTTTAATTTTTTATCTTTTTATTTTTTTATTTATTTATTTTTTGGGGGGACTGTATTTCAGGATTGAATCCAGGACCTTCCACATACTTTGCAAGTGCTCTGCCACTGGGATGCACCCTTAGCCCATTTTTTATTTTCTGAGTAAGGGTCTTGCTAAATTGTGCTGGCTGCCTCTGCCTTCAAACATAAGATCTCCCTACTTCAGCCTCCTGAGTTGCTGGTATTTCAGGTGTACACCACCACACCTGCCTCCAGATTGTCTTTTCGATTAAATGCAAATAAAATACCCATTGGCATCTTTATTCCTTTATGCAAGATATCCTCCTAAGCAAACACATTGGTTTTTATTATCTTATTCATGTACTACAAAGAGTAGCTAGAATATAAGAATCTAGTTTTATTCTCATTGTTATAGAAACTTTGTAGAAATAAATAAGTATGCATACTATAAACTATTAATTTAATGAACTTTAAGATTAAACTTTTAGCCTAGCCCCCATTCCTCTTTAAAAATGTACTACTATTAAAAAGTAAAGTTCTATAGGGCATGTTGATATCTTAACCTCTTCTCATAAATCACAATTACCCTTAATGATATCCAGAATGGTGAATCTTCTCCAGGTTTTCAATTTATATTGCCCAGATCCACCTGTAGGAATCACTATCTGAGATAGCTATCACCTTATACAACGTATTTCTTAAATAATAAGACTTAAAAGAAAAAATTATTCCATGACACATGATTGCAAAATGGATATTGTGTTGCAGGTATGAAAACAACAGCAATTTCTCAGCACATCTCCATCCCGTCTCTCGTGTAAGGAGGTGTATCATTAATCAGAAGTAATATTTGGAAAGAAAAATTTTTTTTTCTTTCTGAGCAGTAGTGAGCTTAGAATATTCACTGACTATTCTCTCAATAGTGAGCTTAGAATATTCACTGATCCATGTTGTAAACACATGTGCTGTCATCCAGGCTTATTGTTCCATGTATACAACACAAGCAGAGTAAATTCAGTATGATTCTTAAGGTCCTAGTATGTTTGGAATGGTAAATGAGCTTTGGCCTCATTAACTCCTAACAAGAGAGTCAGCCTGTCCTTTGAAGCTTTGAAGCCAGTCATTGACTTCTCCTCTCTACCTATGAAAGTCCTAAATGGCATCTTCTTTCAATAGAAAGCTGTTTCATCTACATTGAAAATCTATTATTTAACATAGTCACCTTCAACAATTATTTGAGCTAGACCTTCTGGATAACCTGTTGCAATTTCTATTTCAGCACCTTGCATTTTATGTTCCGGAGTGGGCAGCTTTCCTTAAATGTAGGGAACCTCTTTCCTTAAACTTCATGAGTCAACCACTACTAGCCTCAACGTTTTCTTCTGCAGCTTCCTTACCTCTGTCTGCCTTTGTTGTTGTTGTTGTTAGGTGCCGTCGAGTCGAGTCCAACTCATAGCGACCCTATGTACAGCAGATCGAAATACTTCCCGATTCTATGCCAGGCAAACCATCTTATTTATGTTTAAGCCCATTGTTGCAGACACTGTGTCAATCCATCTGGTGGAGGGTTTTCCTCTTTTGCGTTGATCTGCCACTCTCCCAATTGATCTCTCCGGCCTACATGTCCGAAATATGTAAGATGCAGTCTGGCCATTCTTGTTTCCAAGGAGCACTCTGGTTGTACTTCGTCTAGGACAGATCTGTTGGTTCTTTTGGCAGTTCATGGTATATTCAATAGACGTATCCAGCACCACAATTCAAAAGCATCAATTCTTTTTCTGTCTCTCTTGTTCAATGTCCAGCTTTCACAACCATATGATGCCACTGAAAATACCATGGCATGAGCCAGACGCACCTTCGTCTTCAATGTGACATCTTTGCTTTTCAATACTCTAAAGAGATCTTTTGCCATAGCTTTTCCCAGAGCAATGTGTCTTTTGATTTCTTGACTGCTGCTTCCATGGCTGTTGATTATAGAGCCAAGCAAAGAAAAATCTTGGACAACCTCAATCTTTTCTCCATTTATTGTGAAGTTGCGTGCTGACCCAGTGGTAAGGATTTTTGTTCTGTTGATGTTTAGTCATAACCCATATTGAAGGCTATGATCTTTGATCTTTATCAGTAAATGTTTTAAATCCTCTTCACTTTCAGCAAGCAGAGTTGTGTCATCTGCATAATGTAGGTTGTTAATGAGTCTTCCTCCAACCTTGATGCCACGTTCTTCCTCATAAAGTCCAGCTTCTTGGATTATTTGCTCAGCGTATAAATTGAAGAGATAGGGTGAAAGTATATAGCCCTGACGCACACCTTTCTCAACTTTAAACCACTCAGTGTTTCCTTGTTCTATTTGAACAACTGCCTCCTGGTTCATGTACAGATTTCTCATGAGCACAATTAGGTGTTCTGGTATTCCCATTTTCTGAAGTGTTATCCATAATTTGTTATGATCCACACAATCAAATGCCTTTGCATAGTCAATAAAACATAGACATCTTTCTGATATTCTCTGCTTTCAGCTAATACCCACCTGACATCAGCAATGATGTCCCTGGTTCCTTGCCCTCTTCTGAATCCCACTTGATTTTCCGGTAATTCCCTGTCTACATACTGCTGCAGTCGCTTCTGAATGATCTTTAGTAGAATCTTGCTTGCGTGTGATATTAATGATATTGTCCGATAGTTTGCACATTCAGTTGGATCCTCTTTTTTGGGAATAGGCACAAATATGGATCTCTTCCAGTCAATTGGCCAAGTAGCTGTTTTCCAAATCTGTTGGCACAAACATGTTAACACCTCCAGTGTTGCATCTGTTTGTTGAAACATCTCTATTGGTATCCCATCAATTGCTGGAGCCTTGTGTTTCGCCAGTTCTTTCAAGGCAGCTTCCACTTCGTCCTTCACCATTGGTTCCTCTTCATATGCAACCTCTTGGAATGGTTGGTCATCTACCAATTCTTTCTTGTATAATGACTCTGTGTATTCTTCCCATCTTCTTTTGATATTTCCTGCATCATTTAATATTTTCCC